>CAJQZN010031276.1:0-11882 GCA_907164685.1 Colias eurytheme | reverse complement strand
GTTTTCCTTTGAAAATGCGGGCGAAGCCGCGGGCGGAAATCTAGTGTTAATATAAAACAGGAAAGACTGTAGCCGCAAGAATGTAAGAAACCTGAAATTTTTCTTGAGGAACTATATCACTTATTGTTTTAAAGTCTTAGGGACACAATCTATGCTACGAGCAATGATATTTTAAGTAATAAGCACTCCGGGAGTTGCAGTAATGTTGCTAATTAGCAACATTTACTTCAGTTGTCTCCTTTCGTTCCGGATAATTGAATCATGCCTACTCACTTTAACGTCGAATTGTGTGTGCATTAGTATGCCGTTTGAAAATCGAATATTTCATTAGTAACCTAACTACACCTTTTTACTTATAACTCCAACCACAGATCAAACAAATGCACTTGTGACCCAAATATAGTTAAACCGAATATCGTAATCAATATTGAAACACTAAGCTAGCCACCGTAACGTGTAACCCAATCATTATGTGTTGTAACCACACGCCACACGCGCTTGTTAATTATAATCTGACATGTCATGTCATTGTCAAGTTTTTTTTTTAATGGACGAGAGAGATGTGGCTAAGGGTGTATTCAGAAAGAAAGCTTGAAACTTATAAGCGCTTGTCGGCGCTTGTCATGTTCATATATATTTTCCTTTGTCTTGCTTGTCAGCGCAGGAAAATATATGAACATGACAAGCGCCGATAAGCGCTTATAAGTTTCAAGCTTTCTTTCTGAATACGCCCTAAGGGTCGATGTATCTTGGCCTCTATACAAATGGCAGAAAGCTAAAGAATAGAATCCGCTATCCGCTAAATGCCTTAGGCTTATAATGTTTAGCTAATCGTTCGGTCACACTACTAATGATGACAACGACCACGACTATTATCTCTATTTAAATAGTTATATTATCTCAATATAATTTTTTATATCTAAAAACAAATGAACGTATGGAGTACATTTTATAAATACATATTGAATTAATAACACAAATAAATGCAAATACTTATACCGATTATACATTAATAAAAGCAATACTAGCTCTTCTCTTCTCAAGACTCGCTTTTTTCTTCTTTCCGACTAAATTCAAAAGAAGAATAGTCTGTTGTTCTTCTAGAAGCTTCTCGAACAATTTTATGACGTCACTCACGGTCGTTTTGGCGCCATCTGTCAGTGTGTCAAGTTTGACAGCTATGGCGGCGCAACTCTCTGGAGGTAGCTTAAAAATAAATAAAAAGGAATTAAAAAAAGTAAATTATTCACACTCAACCCAAAATGAATAATCCAATGCATTTTAAAAGAAATTTAAATTAAAATTATTACACGCTCAGTTCTTATTTTTAATGTAAAATAAGTTTATAAATAATCTGATCCACATTTTTCATTGATGCTTTTCAGTTATTGGTCATAGAACAAAGCAAGCCTAAGTACGTCGAAAAACTGACCATACAAAACATTTATTTATCATAGTATATTCCGAAATAGTAGTTTATATTTCACGCATTCAACAACACTACAATAATTATTATAATATTACAAAGTATAAAAACAAATTTCTCACTTTGTAAACAACATTTTCATATTTATCCAACTCGGTGCCTTCACTCATACTCAAATGTCTTGATCTCAACCAAGAGTAATTGGAACTCATTCCCTCTGCCTCAATTTATGCCTTCTTAATTAAGAATCTCACCTAGAACAAGCATCCTAATATTAATACAACCTTTCTTCGATTTCGCTCGAAAAAAAGCCTATACCTACTCGGGAACTAGATACTTATAGTTTTCTGGAATTTTACCATCAGAAAATGTTCTGCTCAGTCTTTCATTTAGCTATTTAATTGGTGTGTAACACCGTGTTATTGTTACCTAGTTAACTATTATTTACTTTATTCCACTTGTTTCATAGGTATAATAATTAAAAATACCTATATTAGGTATTATTGGTCAAAATGATATTCGACACCCGCATTGTGCGGGAACACGGTATCACACGGTATATTATGTAGCCACAATATAGAGATACAACCAGTAGGGAAACTTCATATAACACGTTCGAAATGGTTCACGCACACAAGCAAGCGTGTTTACGAGAATCAAGGATATTCGAATACCCCTAGGATTATTATCTGTATATTGTAATGTAGCCGTAAAATACGGGGACACCCACTATATGTCTGTGGGGACACCATACTCTAATATACATACGAGAATAACATTGCTTAATTTTAAATCAATCACCATTATCATCCCATATTTTTTTCTCACTGCGACTGCAAGAGCACAGGCTTTCTGTGAAATGAAATAATATATTATGTACAAATACTACTATTAAATATACAGGGTGTCCCACTATTGGTATACTAAGCTCAAAGGAGGTTATAGTTTTGCATAATATGCTGAGTACGAAAAATACTTAAATATGACTTAAATTCCAGACGAATTTTTTTTCAAATAGATGAATTCTTAAAACTATATGTGTATACTGTATACCCATAACAAGCAACCCGCCCAACTTTGCCACCAGCACGTGAGCTATCGTTTAAGATTATGTTTTCATATACAAAATGCTCACATTAGAGAAGCGGTATATGCCGTAATTTTGTTATTTAAGTATTTTTTTCGTGTATGCATAACTACTTAAAAGTCCCTTCGCGCTTAGTATACCAATAGTGGGACACCCTGTATACAAGCCTGTATAAGTTTTCTCCTAAGTCGTTCAGTTCGTCTTTTACCAATTAAGCAGAAATAACGAACCATTTAATTGCTTTTATAGATTTAATTTAGAAATAAGAAAGGTAGCGGAAGGCCTTTATTTTATGTAAATGGAGAAGTGTGCGTAAGTCGTTATTTTATTTGTGTGGTTCCGTATTTCTGGGGAATGGGGCAAATGTCATATTATCTGTTTCACTGATCGATTTTCTTTACGGAATTGTAGTTATTGCGCCCTAATACTTCTTTGATAGTGATTGAACCTTGGACTTTTGGTTTGAAATACGAATCTAGCCACTACACTATAAAACAAGCGGATTATTTTATAGAATATACAAACAAAAATATAGTGTTAAGTACTTTAATTCCTTGAACATTTCAACTGCGTATATATTTGAAACATGGTGCTTTTCCATCAGAGACGTGCGTGGATGCGTATTGCGTAGCGAGGGATGTTTTTGTAAAGAACCAAATAGTATCGTTTCAAACGCTAAATGAAGCGATATGCACATCCCTCGCTACGTATGCACATCACTAGTGGAAACGTATCTTATGAATGCGAAATTCGTTTTTTTCAAACGTACATTTTTTTCTACAATTGAGATATTATATCGAACGATAGCACACACAAAGCCTGTTAAAAGTTATAGCACTGTTTATATTGACACTATAAAAACACACAAATTCCTAGCACCTACATACCTACATATTATACACATACACACAAGTATTACATTTATTTTATTTTAAACACTTTATTGTGCTGCAATAATAACAATAGTAGGTACTAGGTACAATGAAAACTTAAGCTAGGCGGCCTTATTACTAACAAGTAATCTCTTCCAGGCAACCAACAGATTGACACACATTTTAAGTTTAACAAAACTTAGTCAGTTAGTCACACTAAAATATATTTAAAAAGTTTTGCGGAACCCCAATAACATTCAACTTGTCTAATATATTAAAAAATGATAAAATCTGCTCTATAAAGCTTAAGGTTAGGTCCGCATTAGGTCTAGTATTTGCATATGAGACCTAAAACGTAAATAATCTATATATGTCTGAATAAATTGAATACGTATTAAATATTATACATGGAAGATTGTAAGAAGAATGACTCATCAATTATTTCGATTTTTTTACTAAATATTTCGGGACAATTTTCAGACACGACACGATCTGATCCCTGCCCATACTAAGCTTTCGCTTGTGTTATGGAAACCAGATGGCTGATAAACATACATATATATAATTATTATTTTAAATTAATACTTAGGTAAAGCTTAGGTATGTAGATAATAATTAACACCCAGACACAGAGGAAACATCTGTGTTCATCAAATAAATATTTGCCACGGGTGGGAATCGAACCCAATTTATAGACAAACTAAAATTATTGTTTTCATTATTTCAAACCTACGGATTAGTTCAACTGTTTTTGCTTAGAAGAATAAAGCGCGTCACACACGGTGAAGATACTATGTATAATATTTTATCTTAAGATACTGTTATATTTTATACTAGCGGTCCGCCCCGGCTTCGCCCGTGGTACATATTTACGTTTTCTCTACATAAAAACCATCCTCGTACTTCAAGGAATATAATAAAAAAAGAATTATCGAAATCGGTTCAGCCGTTCTCGAGTTATGCGCTTACCAACACATTTTGCGATTCATTATTATATATAAGAAGATTACAGTATCGGTATCCGGTATCAGCGTTCTGACCATCATTTTTCTTTTTGTCATTGCGTACTAAGACCCCTGTAGAACCGCCATCCTGTTACAAATGACCCACAAAATTTCGGGTCAAACAAACATTCCTCCATTCTCACAAACTTTCTCATTTATAATATTAGTAGATAGGTTTATATATAAAACATACCAATATATGCTAGTATTTAATCAAAATAATTACTTACATGATTTATTAAATCTTCAGGTGTAAAACGTATGCCTTTATTTTTCTCTCCGACGAACATTTTGGATAAAAGATGGAATCAATATAATAATTTTTATGAGTTTTGGAAGAGTTTTGGCAATGATACAGTTAGATACCTAATAATTAAATGAAATCTCTATATAAGACACTTTGATTTTTATCTGTCTGTGTATTGATACAAATGAAATTTTTACAGACCGCAGTTTCTGGCTTTTCTAAACAGAGCCGGAAAGAATATGCGATATTATTACGGTTCAAAAGCATAAAAAAATCCCTCTGAAGAATTTGGAAATCCCTTTAGTGGATTACTAGCTTACCGCCCGCGGCTTCGCCCGCTTTGTCTAAAACCTAATAAATTATATACTAAAACCTTCCTCTTGAATCACTCTATCTATTACAAAAAACCACAACAAAATCCGTTGCGTAATTTTAAAGATTTAAGCATACATAGGGACATAGGGACAGAAAAGGCGACTTTGTTTTATACTATGTAGTGATGATAAAAGAAATATACGAAGTCGGGAGTACTGCTTGTGTTGAATCGAAATAAAACAGATAAGATATTGAGTGCCACTCGATTCATCGCAAATTAATTAAAAAATAAAACTAATTGAATTTGATTACCCATTGCTACTGTAAGTGTAGTGGTTGAATATTATTAGGCCGGGAGATACTGACACAAAATTTCGGGTCATTTGTAATAGGATGGCGGTTCTACATGGGTCTTTAAATAATAATTCGAACATTCAAATTGTTCGAATTATTATTTAAAGGGGATGAAAATAAAAAAAATGTTTATTTTGAAATAAACTTTATTAATAGCATCATTTTATGTGCGGAACTGTAAACATCACATTAATATAAATAAAAAATATTATTTATTAAAATATAATAAAACTAATAAACTGGTATCACATTTACTGAGAATGTACGCAAACCCGTATTAAAATCATATATTTTATATAATTACACATTTGTAACAAAAAACTAATGGTTTACCACATAACAATTTAAACACAGTCTAACTTTAAACCAGGGATCTGTCACTTTAATAGTTGTCTATGTGAAATACGACAAAACCAGATTAAAGAGAACCCGCGCTTAAAGTTAAACCCTGTCTAAAGTTTTTTTTGTGGTAAGACAGTAAATATTTGGTAAAATAAATACTTGTAGGTGCCGAGGTATAGTTGCAAAATAAAAAATAAAGTAACAACAATACATATAAAATAATTCGTGATTATCCCGTGATAACCCATAAACAATATAAAAAAAACATAGACACAAGCTTTATAAAAGAGACAAATATTATAAATTTTAGTAACTACTCAAACTGGTAAATTGACTCAAAACTGAACTAGCAGTTCTTTCGATACACAAAAAAACAGACAAACATATACACACTAGTATTTTTCTTACAATTTCTTAGGAATCACACGTCCAAATATTTATTAAAACATATAATTTTCTATACGTTTCATCTATTTAACTATTTTTTTTATCATATGCTATCTCTTTCCAACCCATAGTCAAAGCATATATCGGTCTCTTTCACACAAATGTCAAATCAAAATTAAATCTATTATAATTGCACTAATATATTTTCCTATTAACACGCTTTTAGCTTCACCTGTATGTTTGTTTGTAACCGACTCCTTTAGACTCGATTTTGACTTTAAACGGACAGATCAAACTTTGTACACTTATCAAGGATCGGTGACAATACAATAATTTCTCCAATTTATGATATTAAAGCGTGTTTTTTTGAAGTGAAACTTCTTTATCGAGGTTGGAAAAAAATTTATTGTAACATTTTTTCGTTACGCGCCATCTTTTTCTTATCGCTACCACGCGTGATTCGACGTATTTCTGTAAAGTTGCATAATATAGTAAATTATTTTTTGAAAAATAAGGTCATAAAGAAGTTTCACTTCTTACGTGTGTACACTAGTACAGGCACACATTTTTTTCTATTTTTATTATTTTCTACATAGTTACCACATTTAAAATGTGCCACGCCTTTATAGACTTTGCTTTGAAAAGAAAATCTTTTTGTCATGTTCCAAATAATCCTAATTAAAAAAAAATAACGAATTCAAACCAAAACCACAAAAAACCTTGATTATCTAGCTAAATTACTACCCTACTACGATTTTATTCGTACGACACGCGTCAGAAGTGAAACTTCTTTGGCAACATTCAAAGATACCAATCATCACCTTCCTCCATGACGTGACGGTATTGCCATGACGCGACCTTGAAATTTTACTCTCAACGCGCCTAGACAAGTTTCACTTCATAATTATTTATTGTCTAGCTAAATTTATCTATGGAGTTTTTAAAATTGTTTTTTTTTTGTAAGTTACATATAACTCTCACACAAAATATTAAATCGCGAAGCGAAGGCGTGGCGAAGCGAATTTTAAACTATATTTTATTTTCTCTAAACGGCCACAATGACAATTCCGGTACTAAACGGAGGTAAAACAGTGGTTTAACTGCGTTTAAAACGAAGTTTAGTGCGTAGAACTTAAACACGGAATCCCTTGGTATTTCTCCTTCTAAATAATGTAGTGAATACGTTATAACGATTGTTGTAAATGCGGCTATTATAAAAGATCTCTTGTAGGTGTCATGGCGGAATCTGTAAAATATAAAGAACAATATTTAATAAAACTATATTTAAAATAATTATCTACTGCTACTTATCGGCTTCGCTCGCGTTTCAAAGAAAGACCCGCATAGTTCCCGTTCCCGTGGGATTTCCGGGATTAAACCTATCCTATGTGTTAATCCAAGTTTCCCTCTATATGTGTGCTAAATTTCATTATAATCCATTCAGTAGTTTATGCGTGAAAACCATACATACATACAAACCTTTCTCTTTCTTTATAATATTATAATAATATAATAATAAAAAAAATAAAGGCTTTATTTGTTCCTTTTCTTACATCTAATTACATTTTATTTTTTGTTAGTATTGTTAGTATTTACATTATTCTTATTTCTATTACAATTCTATTTTTAAATATTAAATGAAGTGTTAGTAAATAATTAAACAGTATGCAATTAAATATATTATAAAGGACCGCTTTTTGCGGTAAAAGCCTCCTCCAATTTTTTCCACTCATCTCTGTTTTTGGCTACTCTTGTCCATAGGGCACCTGCGTGGTTTTTCAAATCATCACTCCATCTTGCAATTGGTCTCCCTCTTTTCCGCTTTTTATAATAAGGTGTCCAATTAATAACTGTGTGTGACCATCTGTCATCTCTCAATCTGCACAGGTGACCTGCCCACTTCCACTTCATTTTACAGACATACCTTGCTACATCTCGAGCATTCGTTCTTTTTCTTATAACAGTATGTCTTATTCTATCTCTCAGTTTGATATTCATAAAGCTTCGTTCCATACCTCTTTGACAGATGCTAATTCTATTCACATGTTTTTTTGTTAGAGTCCATGTTTGGCATGCATATGTGAGACATGGTGTTAGGCATATATCCATCGCTTTGGCTTTTAATGGGATTGGTAACTGACCTTTGAAAATTTCTTTCATAGCCCAATATTTGTTCCATGTTTGTTTGACTCTTCTTTCAATTTCTTTTTCGTTGCATAATTTAAATAACGTTAATATTAGTATAGATTATACACAGGGTGGAAATTTTCAATAGCCCTGGTGGGGAAGTACTTGAAATTTTATTTTTTATTTTGCTAAAAGGAAAAATTTCTTTTGTTTTTAAAAAGAACTAGGGGCTAATTTTAAAATTTCCAACCTCTATATTTTTATTAGATCGCCTCCTTGGTACAATGGTTAACGCGTAAGAGTAAACCCGTGGTCCTGGGTTCGATTCCCCGTGGGACATAGGGACATAAGGACATAGGGACATAAGGACATAGGGACAGAGAAAGCGATTTTTTATTCTATGTAGTGATATTATAGTCACCTGGCAACACTAGGCGTAACAAATAAGGCCCAGCCGAGCAATGTCCCCGTACATTGCACTAACGCAAACATTGGTGTCGTCGATACATGAATGTAATCTGGGTTTTCACACCATTTGAATGCCTGGAAATATAATATTTATGTATTTATAGTCATAGATATATATAAATCTCGTGTCACAATGTTTGTCCTCAATGGACTCCTAAACCACTTAATCGATTATAATAAAATTCGCACACCATGTGCAGTTCGATCCAACTTGAGAGATAGGATAGTTTAAACATGTAGGTACCACGGGTGAAGCCGGGCGAACCTAGTCATAGATATTGTTAAATTAATGGGAGTGTCAGTTACTTTAAAACTGAGATAATTAGTAATAAATCATTAAAATATTATACAACGCCGCTCGGACATTTTTTGACAATATTTTAATAGGCGATAGCGAGTTGTTTACAGTATGTTAATGGGTTAAGTTTATATCTATTACCCGCAGTGCTCCGCTCCTATTGGTCTTAGCGTGATGATCTATAGCCTATAGCCTTCCTCAATAAATAGGCTATCTTACACCGAAAGAATTTTTCAAATCGGACCAGTAGTTCCTGAGATTAGCACGTTCAAACAAACAAACTCTTCAGCTTTATAATATTAAGTATAGATATCTGTCATTAACACGAGACTGAAAATTTAATATGTATATATTAAATTATACAATGATTAATATTGTATAATTTAATATATACGATGATGGCGATGGCCTCGTGCGAGCCAAACACGTGTCACTTTATGGCACGTCCCGTCTTATATATACGGATTTGACACGTCAAAACTCACCAATTTAACAGTAAAATGGGGATCGACATTGATCTACATTTGAAAACACTGATCGCGATGGCCACGAGCGAGCTAAATACGTGCCACTTTATGGCACGTCGCATTTTACATTTATGGATCTGACACGTAACACTACACTGAGTGGAAATTTTCTACGGGCCATTGAGATAGCTTAGGTTATGTTTTTCATTTTTATCGATTTCCTATCGCGGCAAAGTGAATTTTTGAAAATATCAAAATTTGTTATCTATAGTATTTCAAGTATTTTTCCTCCAGAGCCTATTGAAAATTTAATATAAAAACTCACCAATTTAACAGTAAAATGTGGATCGACGTTACACAGCACAAGACTATAATACGTGACAACACTAATCGCTATGGCAACCAGCGATCCAAAAACGTGCCACTTTATGGCACGTTCCGTCGTGTAATTCACGTACGGGCCGTACTGCCAGATGTAAGGGTCTGACACATATATACATAGTGCTGGCGCTATAAATGCCCCTGGATGGGAGAAAAATATAACATTAATATTGTATCATTTATGGATTTTCTTCGAAAACTTAATAAATAGCGTTAAAAATGTTTTTAAATTCAATACATCAATTTTTTATCATTAAGAAGTAAATTACACAAAACACAACAACGAATTTCAATTCAACAATTTAAAACTTTTATTTCAACGAAAAAGGGCTTCAACATTAATATTTTCTCAACAACTATGGTAGGTAAGGACATGAAAAATTTTGCCGCCCTATACCAATTAATGTTTTTTTTTCTACTCTTAAAGCTTTTCCAAAATAATTAATAACAAAACCATACATCAACACACTAACAATTCAAACTAAAATCAAATTAAAAACTACCCGCATTCCCTTAAAACTTAGCAAAAATGCTCATTCGCTCACCAACCGCCGCGCCGAGCAGACACTGGTGCGGGAAATGCGTCGCTATGTACATACGAGATAGCATCACACTGAACAATTGACTCGCAAACACTGGGTATATTGTCCATTTCCAGAGGGACGTGTTCCATTTTCTGGCGGGAAATTTAAATAAATAAATCGTGTTTAAAATCAAACTCAAACAGAAACATTATTAAGGGCCGATTTTTCAATCCTTGGTTAAAACTTATCCATCCAATAAAGTATTACACGAACATTTTAAAATGTCACCTGTAAACTGTCGAATACGGACAATTAGAATACATTTTTCAAATGGTAGTTTAATACGTTAGTCGATAAGTTTTAACCAAGGATTGAAAAATCAGCCCTTATTCAACTAAACTTCGTTGAGAAGCGCTTTTTAATAATTATTAAAATGCAGAAAAATAATAATTTACAGTTTCTTCAAAAAGTATTTAATTTTAAAATTGAGTTGCTCGATTTCATTCAAACATATTTACATACATAATTTACATTGCAAGTTAAATAAAAAGTTGTAGAAAAAGGTGAATGTTTGAAGAATTATAGCAATACTAGCTTTCCACCCGCAGCTTCGCCCGCGCAGTCAAAGAAAAACCCGTTCCCGTGGGATTTCCGGAATAAAACCTATCCTATGTCCCGGGGTAAAAAGTAGCCTATGTCCTTTCTCGGATATCAAAATATCTCTATACCAAATTTCATGGAAATTGGTTCAGTAGTTAAGGCGTGATTGAGTAACAGACAGACAGACAGAGTTACTTTCGCATTTATTATATTAGTATGGATTTATTGCGATTTTGTTAGTGCCATTAATAAGATAATTACAAGGAATTTAAACCCGCAGCGATGTTTTCAATTATTATTATAACTAGATCTAATAATTTTTTAATGCAACAACTTTATAGCTTTTCCATATATGTACTTACTACTAGCTGTTCCCCGCGGTTTCACCCGCGTGGCTCCACTCCTGTTGATCTTAGCGTGATGATATATAGCCTATAGCCTTCCTCGATAAATGGGCTATCTAACACCGAAAGAATTTTTCAAATCGGACCAGTAGTTCCCGAGATAAGCGCATTCAACTAACAAACAAACTCTTCAGCTTTATAATAATAGTATAGATAAATCTTTAAAACTACGTAACGGATTTTAATACGATTTTTAATGGATAAAGTAATTCTTCAAGTATATGTTAATGATAATGAATTTTTAGTATATATTAGGTTTTAGACAAAGCGGGCGAAGCCGCGGTTGGAAAGCTAGTTACAAATAAATTACATTGTTAACACTCCAAATTCCACTTAAATACAGGGGTATTTGAAAAATGAAAAGTGAAAGAAAAAGAAATTAAAACTATTTTAGAAATTTTACTCTCAATGCGCTTAAATAATTTTATTATTATTAGACCGGGATCCCTCGCCCTTTTTCGTAAGTGATTACTAACAAGCTAAATTTTCGTCAGTAGCTTCATTTTGACGAGACGCCCAACATTAGCTAGTACAAAAATTTCGTAAGTGGTAGCTAACAAGGGTAATGAGAACATAATT
>CAJQZN010031275.1:0-15804 GCA_907164685.1 Colias eurytheme | reverse complement strand
TGATCAGTGTATGCAAAACTACGAGTTCCTTCGCGCTTAGTATACCAATAGTGGGACATCCTGTATATTATTTTTGTTATGTTATAAACGCGAAGTGTAATAAATCCAAATTGACCTTCCTAATTATTAAATGACCTTTACGAAAAGTGTGTGTAATATTATGGATATTTTTATATAATGTTATGGAGATATAAATTATTCTAATACGAAGAATATTGTAGTCCGAGAGACCGCAAGTGTAATTTTTAAGTATAATAACGTAATATGAGTTGATTTTTAATCGTGTCTGCGTATTTTTATAAAATTTTTGTCAATTTAAAAATGATTTGAAGGTCTTAAATCTTTTAAATACAAAAAAATATAAATAAAAGACACGGAGAGTTTTCTAAGATTGGCAAATAATATTTTGTTATTTTTGCTATACTGAAAGTATTGATATTAACACAATAATTGTATAGTTAATAGAAAAAAGTAAAAACGTAGTTATTTGATTCACCACAACACTTCATATTTCATAGCATGCCAAATCCACATAAATAATCAAATTTAACATCTCGAATGATTATCGCAGCGGTCTCTCGGACTATAAAGATTTCAAAACTATACGATCATTAGTCAATTTCGTAACTAACAGCTTAAATCTCATTAACTCCTGGTTAAATAGAGAGGCATCAATAATCGACCTTGAAATTATCATTCGTATATAAAAATGACTAAATGGAAAGATTCAGGTAGAATTATTATGAAATATTGTTTATAATTTAAACAATTATAAAGAAACTAGCTGCTCCGCGCGGTTTCACCCCCGTGGCTCCACTCCTGTTGCCCGTAGCGTGATGAAATATAGCCTAAAACCTTCCTCGATAAATGGGCTATCTAACACCGAAAGAATTTTTCAAATCGGACCAGTAGTTCCCGATATTAGTGCGTTCAAACAAACAAACAAACAAACAAACAAACAAACTCTTCAGCTTTATAATATTAGTATAGATATAAGTTTATCTAAACGAGTTTAACGAGAATTGTAAACTAGCAACTGTAAAAATAATTTTTAAGTATAAAATTGAGATTATTAACTACTAGCGGTCCGCCCCGGCTTCGCCCGTGGTACATATTTCGCAATAAAAGGTAAGTACCCGTTCTTTCTCAGGGTCTAAAGATTGTCTGTGCCAAATTTCATCAAAATCGGTCCAGTAGTTTATGCGTGAAAACCATACATACATACATTCATAATTACAAACCTTTCCTCTTTATAATATTAGTATAGAAGTATAGATAATGAATAAAAATAACTATCGAAATAAGTATCATTTAATAAAACGAATTTAAAGTTTGATAATGAATATAAAACCTTATTAATAGTCAATAATACGATAACGTGTATACATAGACGAAAGCATCGTCATAAATACCTGATTTAATTACTTTAAAACAAACAGAATACATTATTGTTTTATGTTAATAATACACGTGCTAAGCATCATATAAGTTGAATTAAAGTTAAATTTAATCAATGTCTAAATACATAAACTGTAATAGGCTTTTTTACACGTATGTGACCTTTTTTCGAATAGTACCTTTTACTTTTTCAAAATTACATTCAAATATAAGCCATTTTCGTGTAATATCATAACACACACACATACCCACAAACAGCACACATACTCACATACTTCTAAAATAATGTATTAAGCTACTTACGTTTAAGATACCGCACTGTCCAGCACCATTATATCTTTGAAGGAACACCCTTTGTACAGATTCTTGGTACTCATTCTCAACACCAAATCCTGATCCTTGAGAAACGGAAAAGCCCTGGCCCTGTGTGAATCCGGTACCGAAACCTTGGGACACAGTCTGGCCTTCACCTTGCTCGATGTAAGATCCACCACCCTGTGATACAAGGGTGCCTTGGCCCTGGGTAACAATTTGGCCCTTTCCTTGTGAAACAATCTGGCCGTTTCCTTGCGAAACGAACTGACCATTTCCTTGCGATACGAACTGACCATTTCCTTGTGAAACGATCTGGCCCTTTCCTTGTGAAACAATCTGGCCCTTTCCTTGCGAAACAATCTGGCCCTTTCCTTGTGAAACGATCTGGCCCTTGCCCTGTGAAATAGCTTGGCCTTGTCCCTGTGACACGAGTTGTCCTGATGCTTTGGAGAGGCCTTGCGCTTGGTTTATGATTCCAAAACCTTGCTGTTGTCCCTATGATAAGAAATTCGACGTTAAATATTGAATTGAAATTTACTTATACATATAACTATCTAGCAGTGTTACATCTAATTATTATTTATTAAATGTTCAATAACATTCATGTTCAACTTGTATGAGACTGATATATTTTTTTAAGTTTCAAAGTAATTTGTACACAACTCAGTGTCAGTCCCTTTCCTATAATACCAGTAACAGATTGTTCAATGTAATAAATAATAATTTAAATTGGCGATGAAGATGCGCGTAAATACTCGCTAAATAGCCACAAGATTTATTGCTATAAAATACCGTTTCAAATGTCTTACGTATTTGTTTAGGTTCTTGTTGTAAATAATATTCAAGAAATTGTGATGTTCAAGATACAATCTATAATTACAATTTCTTATTAGGTAGTTGTAGTATTCATAATATATATATTAAACATAAAAGGATATGTTTTTGAATACATACTACGACATTTATTATTTTTTTGTTAATCTTCCATGTATTATAATGATTCAAAAGCGCTTCTAAATAGGTCTAGATGCATAAGTGTTTTTGAAAATTTTATTATTAAACCAAAACTAACCTGTCCTCCGAGTTCGTACTGTCCGCTGCTGCTGCTGCTACTGCTTCCAAAACTGTATTGTCCTTTTCCTTGGCTAACGTATTGACCGCCTCCCTGACCAACCAGTTGGCCTTGGCCCTGGCTAACGTACGAGCCCTGTCCTTGTGACACCAATTGGCCCTGCCCTTGAGAAACCAGTTGTCCCTGGCCTTGGCTTACGAGTTCTCCCTGTCCTTGAGTAGCAAAACCACCTTGTCCGAATTGTCCCTTTGAAAACGCGTTGGATTGTTGGGAACCAGAACCGATTTGTCCTAAAGTGAAAGAAAAATTATATAATTACTTCGAAACAGAACTAAATCCGGGACTACATAATGACAAGTGAAGGTAATTAAAAAATAATGCATGATTAAGCAACATCAAAGTTACTTTTTATTGAATAGCAATGTCACTTTGAATGGTATAATTAGACGACATCATAATGGTATTTAGTGATTCATAACAGGATGTCTGGGCTACTTGAGACCGCAATATTTGCAATTATTGTTATGTAACCATACTTAGGTCACTTATTTCTTAACTATTGTCCCTACAATAGGACAAAATAACTGTGACATGATTAGTTTAATAAAACGGTTATATAATTTCCCAATGTAAACGAATACGATCCTAAAAGTATGAGAACTTTTTGGACAGTTTTTATCAAATATCGTTTTATGACAGAGCACGCAAACGAGCCAATAGATCACCTGATGTTAAGAGAACGCCACCTATAACACCCACGACGTAGAGGTGTTACCTAGCCTTGTAGAAACGAATAAGTTTAAATCAATTTACCTGCACCGCCAAAAGCGCTCTGTCCCCTGCCAACTTGCGAGTATTGTCCTTGCCCATTGACTGCGATTTGACCGTTTCCTAGTTGCGTATATTCTCCCTGATCAACTACGCCAATCTGACCGTTCCCTAGTTGAGTAGCTACGCCTTGGCCAGCTACACCGATTTGACCGCGTCCACCTTGAGCGAACTGTCCTTGTCCACCGAATTGACTTGCTCCCTGTCCCACTACACCGACTTGTCCTCTTCCTACTTGCGAGTATTGTCCTTGGCCACCGACACCTACTTGGCCAACGCCGTATTGGTTAGTTTGACCTTGTCCAGAGATAGCAACTTGTCCTCTTCCTACTTGCGAGTATTGTCCTTGGCCACCGACGCCTACTTGGCCAACGCCGAATTGGTTAGTTTGACCTTGTCCAGCGATGCCAACCTGGCCTCTTCCTACTTGTGAATACTGTCCCTGGCCACCAACTCCTACTTGGCCTACACCGAATTGTGTCGCTTGACCTTGTCCGGCGGTGCCGACTTGTCCCCTTCCTACTTGAGAGTATTGCCCTTGTCCACCGACACCTATCTGTCCTGCGCCGAACTGAGTATTAGTTCCCTGTCCGATAACACCGACTTGTCCTCTTCCTACTTGACCGTACTGTCCTTGACCGACTACACCGACTTGGCCTACTCCTACTTGCGTGGCTGCACCCTGTCCGACTACACCGACTTGTCCACTTCCGTATTGCCCTTGTGATCCGACACCGAATTGACCTCTACCGCCTTGGGCGTATTGTCCCTGGCCGGCGATGCCAACTTGACCCCTTCCGAATTGAGAGTACTGTCCTTGTCCACCAGTTCCTATCTGACCGATTCCAACTTGGCTCACTTGTCCACGGCCTCCGAGGCCATACTGACCTTGCCCGCCTTTAGTAAATTGACCTTGACCGCCCTTGGTGAACTGTCCTTGTCCGGGTGTTTTTGAAACGAACGGAGTAACAGTTGTTGGGAATCGTGGAGTTGATCCGAACGATGGCACCGTTGGTTTGGGTGTTGTTCTGTTAAAGAAAACATTTCTTTAATAAAATAAACACTTAACACACACAAACATTACAGTATACATTTACAAAATTCCAATAAACGAAATCCAGTTACATTTAAATGATTTACTTATCTTTCTAAACGGAAAACATATCGGTCATGAATACAATCAACATAGTAGTTTGATTTACTACTACATATCTACGCTACCCTCAAAAATAATAATAAAGCTATCTCAAAAAATTGTAACTAAGAACTAAACCGAAAGGCACTAGCTCCTCCTTATTTAGAATTCGGTTGTTAACTAGAATGATAATCTTAACAAAATTAACTTCGATTTACCTGAAGTTACCGAAAAGCACAGATCCAGTGGTGGGTGGTGTCACAGGCCTGACGTTATTGGAGCTGCCTCTGCTATCAGGTACGTATTTCCCGTCGTTTCCACCGAACACTCCGGGCACCCATTTGCCGAGCTGGTTGGTCGGCCACGGGTCGGTGTAGTAGGGATCACGGCAGCATTTACCGATGCGACCAGTTTCGATGTCTCTGCAGTCCTGGTAATTTAAAAATAATGTATTCAGGATTGTTATTTCTTTTGCGTATTTAATCCATGCCATCCTGGTCAAATAAAATAATGTATAGAGAAGACCAGAAGAGGATCGTTTTAATAATAATGACATTAAAATTGTGTATAGAGTTTTCTTTTGTGTGTTTATCTATCATAAAACACAATGTATTTAAATGTAATAGAACAGACATAATAATAAATTGTTAACTTTCAATGCAGTATTTTAGTTATTTAAAAGAATGTATGATGGTAGGCGAGACAAATGTTCTTTGTAAAATTACACATCGGTAATATTACATGTAAATGCACATTAGAAATATCTTCGTATCCTGAGCAATATGACACAACTTTTTCAATAGCATACCTTTAGAATTACTAAGCCCAACACATACATATTAAATGGATTATAATTGTTTTCTACATAGTATTCTAGTAAATTGAGTAACTTTTCAAACAGACAGACAGCGATGACATTATAATAAATGACTTGTATTCATTGAAATGCTGTCTAAAATCCAATCCGCACAGTCTTCAACGTAGTCATTGATGTTATTCATCTTGTAAATAATTTACGATCATTACAATTAGTATTAGTTAGCAAAAGGTAGTGTCTAGTACGTACTTGGAATCTCTTGGTATCCTACTAATATTATAAATGCGAAAGTTTGTTAGGATGGATGGATGTGTGTGTTTGTTACTCATTCACGCAAATACTACTGAACCGATTACAATGAAATTTAGCACACATATAGAGAGTAACTTGGATTAACACATAGGATAGTTTTTATCCTGAAAATCCCACGAGTACGGGAACTATGTGGGTTTTATCTATGCGGCGGGCGAAAAGCTCGTACATATTTATATATTTACTAGCTTTTCGCCCCGGCTTCGCCCGTGGTACCTACGGTACCTACATGTTTACGTTTTTTTTTCATAAAAACTATCCTATCTCTCAAGTTGGATCGAACTGCACATGGTCTGCGAATTTTATTATAATCGGTTAAGTGGTTTAGGAGTCCATTGAGGACAAACATTGTGACACGAGATTTATATATATTAAGATTTATATAAATCGGAATTAAATTCCGTTAAAATATATTTAATCAACTCACAGTTAAAGGTACTCTGTACGCGTCCTGGTCTCTTGTCAAAACGACAGATGTGTTGGAAATTACTCCTTCAGCAGTACAGAATTCAACTGGAGTACATTTGAGAGCAGCTGCGCAACCAGCGGGGATCTCGTCTGTTGAAAAAAAGTATAATAACTACCTTTTCTAATCAATAAAAAACCGAAAAAATAAGTGTATAATAAAATAGATATAAAACCAAAAGAGTAGAAGAAATTGATGAAAGCCTAGGCGTTACCCCGGTATGGCAAAAAGACACGAGATCGAAACCTCGTGGTCGAATTTTTTTTCATTCATTAAAAATTCTCATTTGAATGCTATAAATCTGAAAAAAAACTAATCTTTTTAAATTCGATTTAAAAAGATGCATTGTTGTTTATATAACATCTACTCTACGACCAATAATAGCGAAGCAATAATGAAAAATCTTTTAATAGTTTCATTAATATTTTTCTTTTCGATACTATTTTATTTCTTCAACGTATAAAAATATTTAACTAAGGGCCGATTTTTCAATGCTTGGATAAAACTTATCCGTCCAATCAAGTATTACACCATAATATTAAAATGTCACGTAAACTGTCAAATACGGGCAATTAGAATACGTTTTAAAAATAGTAGTTTTATACATTACTAGAGGTCCGCCCCGGCTTCGCCCGTGGTACATATTTCGCAATAAAAGGTAGCCTATGTCCATTCTCGGGTATCAAAATATCTCCATACCAAATTTCATGCAAATTGGTTCAGTAGTTTAGGTGTGATTGAGTAACAGACAGACAGACAGAGTTACTTTCGCATTTATAATATTATAGTATGGATTCGACGAATAAGTTTTATCCAAGCATTGAAAAATCGGCCCTTAATAGAAATAACTTACTTGGCACAAACGGCACGCCTGGTGTAGGTTTAGGAGGCCTGGTCTCATCAAGAATTAGGGATCCTTCATTATATACCGGGTTAGGTACAATCGTCTCTCTATTAATGGTTTGTTCACCAATCGGAGGTAAATAACCGGGAGCTGATGTGGAAGTAACCACAGGAGGAATGTATGGTTTCACTGTTGGAATAATCGGTCTTGGAGTGGTCACGATGGGCGTGAAAGCCGTAGTACTAACAAGGTTAGTTCCGCTGTTAACGCTATCTACAGGGGGTAGGTAGGGGATACCGGGCTTCAAGCCACTGCCAATTGAACCAGGACGGTACAGTCCGTTGTTTTCGCTACCAGCTGAGAAAGAATCGGTTTCGATGAAGTTGTTCTGGCTTGTCACATCAGGGATGGGAGTGACAGGTGTTACGGGGGTGAAGGAAGATGCAGTGGAGCCAAAGGAGTTGGAAGATTGGCCAAAGATGCTGCCCTGGTTGAATGAACCACCTTGGTTGATGGAGGACACTTCGAGTCTGCAGCAGATTTCTGAGCGCAGGTTGCAGTATTGCTTCTGTAACAAAAGAAAGTTGTGTTATTGTTTGAATGTTAAATATTGTAAAATTGAATTACAATTGAAGTACATAAATTTTTTTAGTGGGAGTCGAGCATGCTTCGGCACGAATTGGGCCACGCTCGCACCGGGGAAGGTACCACACCCTCACAGAATATCGGCGCCATAGTGACAGTTTACTGTCGCGTTCCGTACGGTGAGTGAGGGGTCCGGAGGCCCACATCCCTTCCCATCCCCTTCCCATCCTCTCCTTCCCTATCCTCATTCCCTCCCATCCTCGCCCCTTCTCCCTAACTCCTTCCAAATCCCTTTATCCTTCCAATATTTCTTTTATCACAACATGCAAGCGGCTTTATCAGGTTGTTTACCCCAGGAGGGTACCGGCACAAGCTGTGCGGGAGAATCCCTCCCACAGCGTCCGCGCTGTGGCAGCCCGTCGTACTCTGGGGCGGGCATAAATCCGCATTCTCTTACATCTAGGGGTAAAAACAATAGACACAAAACATCTTCATGCTCTATGCTCTCCGTGGACTTTTGCAATATCCGAGGTCTCCACAGCAACTTAAATGCTGTTCATCATCACCTTGAAACAGCTAAGCCGGCATTGCTTCTTCTGACAGAAACTCAGATTTCCTCTCCTCCAGACATGGCCTATCTTACGTATCCAAGCTACAAACTTAAACATGCTTTCGTCCCACGCGCTGATGTCTGCGTGTATGTTAGGAATGACATTTGCTGCCGACGTCTCTGCACATATGAAGCTAAGGGTCTGTCCATTATCTGGTTACATATTGAATTTAGGGATCGCTCCCGTATATATGCTTGCCTCTACAGGTCCCATAGCGGAAACACCGCCACGGAACAACTATTCGAACATGTTCAGACGACGTCCGACAGACTGATGCAGCAATTCCCATCTAGTGAGCTAATTGTGTTGGGCGATTTTAACGCTCACCACTCCGACTGGCTTGGGTCTCGGGTAACCGACCACGCAGGGAGGACAACTTATAACTTCGCATTGTCATATGGTCTCACACAACTGGTCACCGCACCTACACGTATACCTGACATTGACGAACATAGCCCCTCTTTACTGGACTTGCTCCTGACCACACACCCTGGTGACTATAAGGTATCCGTTGAGGCACCGTTGGGATCGTCAGACCATTGTCTGATCCGCAGTGTAGTCCCTGTCAGTCACGTCCAGCGGCAAGCACAGGCTGCCTGCCGCCGAGTTTGGCATTATAAATCAGCCGACTGGGATGGGATGCGTACATTCTTCGCATCTTACCCATGGGGCCGAGTTTGCTTTTCGACGGATGATCCGAACGACTGCGCCAAGTCTGTTGCCGATGTGGTCCTGCAGGGTATGGAACTCTTTATTCCATCCTCTGTAGTTCCCGTCGGTGGCAAAACTAAGCCCTGGTTTAATCGCTCCTGCACTAAGGCATCTCACCGCAAACAGGAGCAATTCCAAGCTTGGGCTAATGCGCAGTCGTTATCTGATCCCAACACTAGAGCACTTAAAAAAAAGTACAACTCCGCCTCCAGGGCCTACAAAAAAGAAATTGCCATGGCGAAGGCTAGTTATATAAATAGACTTGGGCAGAAACTTGCCAAACTGCCATCGGGAACCCGGGCTTTTTGGTCACTTGCTAAAGCTATTCAAAACAACTTTAGTCGATCCTCATATCCACCTTTGCGCAGAGAAGATGACACTTTAGCTCACTCTGCTAAAGACAAGGCTGACCTCTTGGGCTCTATCTTTGCAGCAAATTCTAACTTGGACGACAAAGACGCCTCACCGCCTTCCATCCCAAAGTGCAATTTCTCGATGCCAGAAATCCGGTTCACGCAAAGAGCTGTACGAAAAGCGCTCCTCTCTTTGGACACTTCTAAATCGAGTGGGCTTGATGGCATTTCCCCATCTGTACTGAAAACGTGCGCTCCCGAACTTACACCGATTCTGACGCGCCTGTTTCGGCTCTCATACTCGACGCGTATCTTTCCGAATTCGTGGAAGACTGCCTTGGTGCACCCGATCCCAAAAAAAGGCGATAGCACTGATCCGGTAAACTATAGACCTATCGCCATAACCTCCATACTCTCCAAAATAATGGAAAGCATTATTAACTGCCAGCTCCTGGGTTACTTAGAAGAAAACCAGCTACTAAACGATCGCCAGTATGGCTTTCGACACGGTCGTTCTGCTGGAGACCTTCTCATCTATTTAACCCACAAATGGGCGGAAGCAGTTGAGAGTAAGGGGGAAGCGTTGGCTATAAGTTTGGACATCGCCAAGGCCTTCGATCGGGTTTGGCACAAGGCACTTATCTCCAAACTTCCATCTTACGGACTACCTGGGGGATTGTGCGATTGGGTCGCTAGCTTTCTCAATGGCAGGAGCATCAAGGTCGCTGTCGACGGTTCATGCTCCGCACTTCTGCCGATAAATGCTGGTGTGCCCCAAGGCTGCGTGCTATCTCCAACGCTGTTCCTCCTGCATATCAATGATATGTTGCAAACCAGTAACATACATTGCTATGCGGATGACAGCACTGGAGATGCCAGTTATTCCGGCCATGCAAAATCCTCTAAGGAGACTATAGATGAGTGTCGAACGAGCCTTGTCTCTTCTATTGAGACCTCCTTGGAACAAGTCTCAGAATGGGGTAGACTAAACCTCGTGGAATTCAACCCCAAGAAGACACAGGTCTGCGTGTTCTCGGCAAAAAAGTCTTCCTTTGGCAATGCACCCCGCTTTCAGGGCACTTCCCTAAGCATTTCACCCTACATCGGAATCCTTGGCGTTGATATTTCGAGAGACGTCCAATTTCGCGGTCATTTGGAAGAAAAAGCTAAACTGGCTTCTAAAAAGTTGGGTGTGCTCAATAGATCGAGGCAATACTTCGAGCCAAATCACCTTCTGCTGCTATATAAAGCACAGGTGCGACCCCACTTGGAGTATTGCTCTCATCTATGGGCTGGAGCCCCGAACTACCAACTTCTTCCACTTGACCGCATCCAACGTCGAGCGGCTCGAATCATCAACGACCACAGATTGACCGTAAAGCTTGACCCTCTATCGTTAAGAAGGGACTTAGGGTGTCTTTCCATATTTTACCGATTGTATCACGGGGAGTGTTCTGAAGAGCTGTTTGAGCTTATTCCAGCCGCTCAATTCCATCATCGCACAGCCCGCCACAAAAGCCTATACCATCCTCACCACCTGGATGGTTGGCGCAGCACAACGGTGCGTTTCAACCGTAGCTTTCTTCCACGGACATGTAAGATCTGGAATAATCTGCCATCGACTGTCTTTCCGAGGAACTACGACTTGAGTTATTTCAAGAAAAAAGCATATGTATTTCTTAAAGGCCAAAAGCACACCGCTACCTAATTCACGGTTAGCTCCACCTTTCTCCTTAAGACCGTTTTTATCCCATCCCATTCCCCTCTATGGTAGGCAACACCCATAACGTATGTTATGGACGTCTATGGGCGACGCACTTTGCCATCAACATCGGCCATTGCGTCTGCTCGTTTGCCTTCCAATGCTATAAAAAAAAAAAAAAAAAAAAAAAACATGAAACCTTTGACTAGTTATCTGAAGTTGGAATATCTTAATATGTACTATTATAAAGGCGAAAGTTTGTATGGATGTTTGTTACTCTTTCACGTAAAAACTACTGAACCGATTACAATGAAATTTAGCACACATATAGAGGGTAACTTGGATTAACACATAGGATAGGTTTTATCCCGGAAATCCCACGGGAACGGGAACTATGCGGGTTTTCCTTTGAAAACGCGGCCGAAGCCGCGGGCGGAAATCTAGTCTTAAATACATATATGGTAATAAATGATAATAATTTTATGAATCCTTCCCTTTATGTTTTAATTATTCATCACTCTGTATATTTTATACTAGCTTTGCCCCGCGGTTTTACCCACGTTGCTAAACTCCTATCTGTCCTAGCGTGATGATATAATTGTATATAGCCTGTAGCTCCTATTCCTCGATAAAAGTACGAACATTGATCGAATTTTACAAATCCAAACAGAAAAACTCTTCAGCTTAATAAGTACTTCTAGATTTTTTGATGAATCATAAAAATAACAATGTTTGTTTCTCAAAAGTGAAAGCTCATGCATACAAGGTAAAAACTATTGACACCTCGTGAAATTGTTATTATTTTCTATTTCACACGTCTAACTAGATGTCATTAAATGTGTCAAATCTGATATTGTAATATACATAACTAGTCGAACCCTACGGTTTTACCCGCAGACAAAAATAATAAAACCTTTTACTTTATTAAGCTTTTTTGAAAACCAATGTAGCCTATAGTAGAGACTATTTCATTGTTTAAAATTTCTGTCCCTATGTCCCTTTGTATGCTTAAATCTTTAAAAGTACGCAACGGATTTTGATGCGGTTTTTTAATAGATAGAGCGATTCAAGAGGAAGGTTTGAGCATATAATTTATTATGTTTTAGACAAAGCGAGCGAAGTCGCGGGCGGAAAGCTAGTAAATTTATAATTATTAGTATGGATATTTAATAGTTTAATTGCATTGCTAATTTAAAAGTGTTTATATTGCTACATAACATTCATGGCCAGTTTTTAAAGAGGTTATGAATTTTAAATTCTAATCATTTCATAGTATTATGAATTAATTTGTTTTCGAGTATCTGTTTTTAATTAACACTAATTAAATACGCATATATTATATCGATTATTTGATGATACATTTTTTTTAACTGTCGATATTTTTGTGTTTTACAAAATAAAGGATGTTTTTTTTTTGTAGGTATTTTGTATAACAAATTATTCACGATGGTTTATATAAAATTAAATTGGGAAATTTAATATAATATATATACTTAATTTCGCAATTAAATATTTTTATACTTAGCTTTACCACTAAGCCATCGTGAAATTATTTAAATTTTTCTTTGACACGTTAAAAATTGACAAAAAAGTCTCCACGATTGTAACAAATCGTCTTCGATAAGAATTTCATCTTCAGAGTACTTCATAATAAGGGACAATGATGTAACTTTACGAGTATTGAAATATGAACCCTAATGAGCTAGACAGAGAAGCTATTTTTCACTGGCGAGATCAAGAGGTCACTTGTTGACATACATCGTATGAACTTGTTAAGGTACAGTCGTGAACATAAGTGTTTATAATAAAGTATTTATTAAAGAAATATTGATAGTTGTTTATTATCAAAACAAAACTTTAATCATTTTAGAATCATTGTCTAAAATATGCATTATCTAACAAAAATGATGTTTTTCGAAATATAATGAATATATTAAATTGTTATTAAAATTCATAAGATGAAATAATTGATGTCAAAGTACAGAAACAAATGGTTTCAGTTTCTAACTTATCAATGATCATAGACACAAAAAAAAATTAACGTCATCTTTTTGCCCAATTTTTCTCAACATCTTAAAAAATATTTCAACAAGCATAACTTAAAGACGAAAACGATGTGTATGACATTCAAGTTTTTATTGACAACACATAATATATAGGAAAAAAAGGTATACCATACTTTTATTTACGTTCATCGGCCAAAAAAAAAGAAAGTAGTAAAAATATATCACTTTTCTACATAACTGTACTTGTCTTAAATAGTCCCAAGTTCGATGTTTCGTCCATTCATCAACGTCTAACACATACTATAATTAACAACTGATTTACATGACGTAATCAGTTTAACCGACTTTTCTAATGAGCTATTCATGATACCCACCACTCTAGTCTATATAATATATTAATTATATAACTGAAAGTAAAAGCAATTACTAAATAGAGATACCTTTTCAATTATTAGCTAAATACCATAACTCAGTCAGGTTATAATAATCAATATGTAGAGCTAAAAAACACGCAAAAACTCATGAAATTATTGTATTGTCACCGATCCTTGATAAATGTACAAAGTTTGAATTAAATCTGTCCCTTTAAAATAGGTCAAAATACAGCTGTTTAAATGTGTCAATTGCAAACAAGTCATACAAACATACTGGTGAAGCGTGTTCATAAAAAGGATAAACATGAAAAATAATATAGTCATTGTTACGGAATAATGTAGCTCTCTATCACAGATAATATACTAGTATGTCTATCGTTAATGTTTTTTTTTACGTGACCACGTCTGATAATTCGATAGAGCCGGCTGCACGCACGAAAAAACATGACTCATGCGGCGTTACCTCGCTCTGAGGCGTTCCATGTAAGGCTTGAAGTGTAAGCGAGAGCGCGGAACGAGCGACAAAGAAGCACAATCGGCCGTTGTCACGTTCAACTATCGTCAATAAACCGACTTTACAGACAACCAATTTTTTACTATGTCCCATTTTAAAAAACAAAAATAAATGATCAATGGCACGATCATTTCTTTTTAATATCCTTGTTTTGAGTTAATGCTTAATAATAAGCATAAATTAAAAAAAGTATCTCAATATTTTCGTATATATTTTCATAGCATCAAAAAGAAGATCATTCGATATATCCAAGAGAAAATCTTACAGTATCGATCCTTAATTCATAAAATATAAATTTCACAACATATTAATAAATAATAATATTCATTATACAGTTAAATACATCAATTTTGTATACTCTAAGCATTAAACATGCCTGTCGTACGCTATTGACAATATGCTATGTTTACCTTTTCAAGCCATGAGAAATAGGCATTTTCGCAAATATAATATTGCAACACTGCTGTCAAAATAAATCAAGATGGCGTCAATCTAACTGTCAATTAGATTTATTCGATATACCATGGATAAATCTTAATATTGATAAGCTATGATTCAATGCATAGATATAGTTTATAGGTAAAATTATCATAATACGCAAATGCTAACTTAGCAAATAGCCCGAGAGAATTAAGCCGAAAATGGGCCATTAGCGGAAATAATTCGTGTAGTTTTGAAAATCGCTACAGTTATCCCTTGATATGTCCAGATGATCATATCGAAAGTCGAACTAAAGAAGTATTTTTCTCTCTAATAATAATCTATCTACACACCAAAATTCATTCAATTCAGTTCTACAGTTTTTGTGAAGCCAAATACAAACATCAAAACTTTCGTATTTACTTTATTAGTAGGTACATCTATTTGATTGAAGAGTTGAGTAAATAATAAACTTAGATGAGAATAAATATAGTTGAATAATAGTTATGTATTTGATGAAGATATCAATAATTGCATTAAATATTTAGAGATAAATTTGATCCTACAAATTGGTATTTGCAAATATTATTGTACGAATTATTCACAGAAAACTTCTGCAATATATATATCTACCTACTTAAGTATATTTTAGCAAACTTGGCATTATTTTATATTGGAAATACCTTTAAAAATATGAATAAATTTTATAATTAAATAAAATTTCATTAAATCACAAGTATTGCATATTACTTATTATATAATAATATATTATTTTTAGACTGAGGTTACCAAAATGACAAAATATTCTTAGTTCTTGTCGTATTTTTTCTGATATACCTATTAATATTTTAGGCACTATAGTTAAAAAGCGACATCTAAACACATTGTGAAATTTCAAAAGTACACAATCTAAAATGTATTGCAATTTTATGATACAAAATTGCTTCACATAAAAGAATCTAACGTAATTTAAACCGGTGTATTATACATTCGGCAATACCATGCAAAATTATTGACAAAAATAATCTATGCTGGCAGCCATATTTCAAAATGGCGACCTATGACAAGTCAGCTGTTGCAATTGATTTTATTTATTGATTAATAGTGTATTTGGGTATTTAATGTGATTTAAATACTGGTTTTATAAATTATTTATAAATATAATCAATCGTAATTTACGTACAGTGGTTATATCTTGAAATTTACTAAGATTTGGTTATCTGTGGAATATTTTTTGCCGCGAAAATATAAGGGTGAATGAAGTAATAAATATGTTTGACGATAGTCTGTTGATAACCTAGTTGTATATTATAGTTTATCTATCTCATTTTTATGTTAAGT
>CAJQZN010031274.1:0-18939 GCA_907164685.1 Colias eurytheme | reverse complement strand
AGATGTGTATTTTTATATAATTATTATGAATAAATGTAAAATGCAATGTGTGGTTTTTATTTATTTCCCTAAAAAGAAGCTTAATTTAGTACTTTGTCTCTAAAAATAGACTTAAGTAGTATATTCATAAACCTAAAAAATCCTACCTACTATCATAATAGACGAGAACGGGATAGGGATTAATTTTTAAGCATAAGCAACTGAACTGAATTTGATAAAATGTCAGAACAATAGAGCATACATATTAGAAAATACCTATTGTTAGTATTGATACCTACATACATATTACTAAGATGAAATGAACTTGTTTTTGCATACGCACTTTACGTAAAAATACTCTTAACATACCTAATTGCAATGTAAATATTCGAGTAACTTTTTCGCATTCGTATAAAGCATAACGTAAAAAATATATAACGTAATAATATAATATTTGATATACATTATTGATTTCTTAAAACGATTTGTACACCCACGCGCCGATTTTTACCATCCGTAAGCGTATTTAACATCGTATGCAAAAACTTAATACATATTCCTTGGAGCCATAGTACTACACCACAGAATAATAACGAACCACACACAGGACACTGTATCTAATAAATTTACTATAAATAATTCCCACCCTCTGGGACCAATATACTTACGTGCGTACGCTGCATAAACCTACCGTGGGGATTACACCAATTTACTGTGGGATTGTTCATTGTTTGCCTTCAAAATAATGAGCTTGAAAATATATAATTAATTACTTTCATACAAAACACTTTTTTTGATACTTAGCTGGTGTCTATCTAAATAAATGCTAGGGAGCTATTTGCCAAATAAAAGACGAATAATTATTAGTGAAAACTGACAATGTGTAAATCTAAAGCGTAATATTTGCATTATATAATGTCTTTATATTACCATGATATTACTATATATTCAATTTAATTTAATGTCATATTACATATTTTAATAAACAGACATTGTTGTAGTTCATCATCATCATCATCATCAGCCCATATATGTTCCCACTGCTGGGACACGGGCCTCCTATGAGGGTACAGGCACAGACTAATAATAATATACTATAATCCACCACGCTGGCCAAGTGCGGGTTGGCGGATGACACATATCGTCGAACTTTTGATTCTTCGACATGTCGGTTTCCTCACGATGTTTTCCTTCACCGTTCGAGCAGTGGTGATGTTACAACATACGCAGATAAATTGAAAAATCAATTTATTTCCTGCGCGCTCGCCCGGTCTCGAACCCCGGACTTATCGATTCGAAGTCCGAGGTCTCACCACTGAGCCACCACTGCTGACATTGTTGTAGTTAATGATGATAAATAATAGTTTTTTATTATTTTGATCTCATGAATATTTTTCAGGCTTATTTCAGGATATTCAGTAAAAATTTAGCGTTCGTAGCGTATTCGATCTCAATACTTTTTTCGGCGAAGTCAACATCCAAACATATTCTTAGACTCGCTGGGTTGCACCATGTTACTTAATCAATATGGAACATGCTGGTATTATACCTACGGTTAGGGAAAAATATGAGATGCACCATTTGACAATTTTAAAGAACCGCTCGTATTTCGTCGGTGATGCAACCAAGTTTGTTTATTGAACTTGGTTTGCATTTTTCATGTTAATGGAATCTGAATAAGTAAAAGCGAAGACACATCAGCTTAATTTTAGATGTCTAATTTTAGAAAAGAAAATAGTCAGTTGAGAATTATTAATTAACAATTCATTTAATCTCAGTGTTATTTAATCAATTTAATTGGATTAATCTTATTAATATGTCATCATAGTAGAATATAGACCGTTATCATTTTGTAGGATCAATGTTTATATGTCTGATCAAATCTTGTCTGTAGATAATAAATTATTTTTAAATTGTACTTAAATAATCGATTAGCTGTCTGGCCGTGACTTCGTTCATGGTCACCTTTTATCGGGTAAAGCTTCGTGTAGTTTCACATTGGTCATTGTTAATACCCTTAAAGAGCAATTTTTTTGAGAATTTTGTTATTAGTGCTTGTTTACTAAGTACATAGTATAAAACAAAGTCGTTTTCTCTGTCCCTATATTCTTATGTCCCTATTTCTGCTTAAATCTTTAAAACGACGATACAGATATTGATGCGGTTTTTTTATAGATAGTGTGCTGTGTGATTCAATAGGTTTGAGTATAATTATAATTTAATAGTTTTTAGACAAAGCAGGTGGAAAGCTAGAAGGTACACTATAAAAAGAGGCTTGGTGCCATGTTTCTCATCTTTTTCTGTGTGTAAATGTTTCCACCCGATAGAGGGCGCCACTGTCTAATGTAAAAGTTTTATATGGTTTCTAAAATATGTAGGTTGCAAGCAATGATATTGTTATAGGTAAAAAGGTGTAAAAATTTAACTTCAGTTGTCTCTTTTCGCTGACGGTAGTTGAATGATATGTTGGTGTGGTAACCAAGTGGTAACCCATCTACACTTTTTACTTATACCACAGACTAATAATAATATACTACGTATACAACTTATACTTCAAGTATCGGTTAATTAGTGTGTATGTTTTAACATAGAATTATGCCATTTATGGCAAATAAACATTAACTATACATAAAGAGTTTTTTTAAGTGTAGGTATGCCTATTTTAGTGCTACAGATTTCATGAATTGCTTTTGTAGAAATTTTATTTAAGTATTGTAAAATCAAAAGTAGGTAAATAAAACGCAGACTTTGTGTGATTATTCATTTATTACATCATCTAGACACTATTTTTACAACTATAATGTACAGATATGTCAAATTCGTATATCCATGGATTGCTTTTAATTTGAAACCAACCCGTGAAACCGAATGAAAAAATGGTAAATGGCGCGAATAACGTAAAAATAAAAAAAAATCTTCGTCAGCTTTTTTTTGTAATATAGAATTTTGATTTAAGTAATTGACAATTGTTATCTAAAGTTGATTTTATTTAACTTTTACATTATTCACGCGTTTTTACAAAAAAAAATGAAAGGAAAATAAATAAATTAAAACACCCAATAAAACACCAGGTACAGATCATTCAAAAAACGAAATTCGTAGAAACAGATAATACAAAAAAATTGGTTTCTAAAAACAACCTTTTAAAACATACAATTTCATAGTTTTTAATGAGTCTGAATGATCATTCTACATTAGTCTAAACTACGATAAAACTAAATTTAATATCTACGGTACAATATATACACATACATATTTAATTATTTTGGTTTTGTTCGTCTAAAAACTTAATTAAGTGTATATAAATTAATGATTAAAACCAGCGATGGGTTCCTCTAAAAATACCACAGCAAAAAAACAATGTGTTTTTAATATTTTTAACTTTTAATAACTATGGTTTTATAATATCTCTAATTTCTATGGGCGTATTCAGAAAGAAAGCTTGAAACTTATAAGCGCTTATAAGTTTCAAGCTTTCTTTCTGAATACGCCCTATTGTCTTAAAGCTTATGTCATGTTGAATTTTTCAAGCTACGACTAGTTGTAAATGAAAATGAAAATATTTTAATATCATTTTTTTTTTATATTTGGCGGGAAATTAAAAACAGAAAAGGCGCGAATGTTCAATTTAAAAAAAACGTAACTTATAATTTATAACTCATAAAAGGAATGTTGCCAGTATATTATCCATAATTCTACAAAATCTCTTGATTAAATCTCATCTTAAAAATACTTTAACAATATATTTTTTTCTAATTTCAATGATCTCATTAACTTCATATTATAGACCTTTGGCCAATAACTGTATAGCACCGATGAATGAATTTAGCATAGACTAAGTATATATTTAAAAAAAATGTGCAAAAATTTTTTTTAGCTGTGATTTATCTAATTATTTTTTATGAGCATTGTTTTTCGGAGTATTGTGACGTCATAATTAAAAGAGGAATGTCAATGGTAACCATTTTTTTAGTACAACTAAAGAAAGTTTCCGTAAACAAATTAAAATTATTATTTTTATTTTATCAACGAGTATAATTTCCTTAGAAAATAAGAATCGAAAATAAAATAAACTATAAAGAATATTAGGACGTCACTAAATACTCAGACCAATTGACATATTTCTATATATTTATACTTACTCTATTCGAGGAAATTATATTATTATTTCCTTTGGGTAAATTCACGCTTCTACTGACAGCACCGGCATTATAATATCCGCCATTGCTATGAAAATGGCGGCAAAATTCATAACGATAAAAACAAAATCAAAACAGCTAGTTTTTTGTGCATAGATATTGCGCGTAAAATAGATTTTTCAATTTTTTATTTCATATTGCTTTATATTTCATATTTTTTAAATACCATGTGATAATAGTAACCAATTTTTAACAACTCAGAGTTATTTGCCTTCATATGTTGCCAGTTCTAAATTATTACACGTTTAGAAATAATAATATTTCATATACAAATGCATAAAAAATCAGGGTATTAGACCGACGCTGTCTTTTATTATATATTTAATATTTATCACGTTATTTTAAAACTAAAATAACCTTGATAACATCGACCATAGACAATATGTAATGAACACGTAGAAAAAGATCCTAACTATCTGGTGGAGATAGTACAGTCTGAAACAAAAGAGAAAATAATTATTTTACCCATAAACTAAGAGTAAATATATTTCTTAAAAGCGAATAAAATATTTGTGGATAAAAAATATTTATTTTTACAGTTGTAGCATGGTTGTAGCATTGTTCTTTCAGACTTTTGAATTTTATGCCTTGTAAGACAATTATATAGATAAACTACTGTATATCTGCAACTATGGAGTTTCTTGTCAGTTCTTCTCCATAGATACTGCTTTCCGAATCGGGGGTAAATGTTAAAAATATGTAATGACGTTTCAAAAGTGCTTCTAGAAGAAGTCTAATCGAATAAATAAATGTTTTGAGTTTATCATACATACATCAAACATAATTTAACGGACTTAAAATTCATGTTTAAAATAAAATCAGTAATTAGTCTATAATATTGTGCCCGCTTTCAAATTTTCAAACATGCTACCATTATTAAAATAATGTTACCATGAAAAATCGTGTTTTAAACTCGTTAAAGTAGGTACACCCACCTTCCCTAAATCTACGTGACAATTAAATCCCGCTTTAAACCCACTTTCCCAGCAAAAGTTACCACTATAAAATCAGATTTTAACCATTATTTATTAAAAAAACAGCGAGAAACCCACCTTTTCCACTTAATCCTAGCCTGTGGTAGAGTATCATCAGATTCCTTGAACAAATACCGTCTAATACCGGCGAGGTAATTGTCAAAATACAGTTCCCAGTCCATGTGTTTCATGCTGAATGGGAATATCTAGAAATAGATAAATAAATAATTAAATTATTGATTTAAATAAAAAAAGAACGACGTGTGGCACTCGGGGACTGCCGCGGTAAAGCTATTGCATGCTATGCCTTTGTAGCGACACCTCGTTCTGAATCGCGCAAGCGAAATTTTTTCGCTACAGAGCTATATACGTATACAACTTTCCGACATCATCCATTGGGGCCTTAACGGCCGGCCAGTCGAGTAGACTGGTCGAGAATTCTTCCTTTTTCGATGGAGGAATTCCACCTTCCTTCCTCCACACCTTCAAGCCAAACCTCCGCCCGTCGGAGTGGGGGAGCGTGAGGTTTTTCGTTACGGAATTTCTCGATTCGGTCCCCGCGCTCAAGGCCCGCGATAGAAGCTATGCAATAGCTTAAAAAAAAGTCGGCTTGCACTCCGGGAGTGCCGGCAGAAGTGAAAACTTGATTATTAATGTTGAGCATGTTTGATATTTTGGAATGGTATCCGTCTTACGCTTTTTCGATCAGGTCACGTGTCCTGACGCGAGTTTAAGATTTTATACCCATTACAAAAAAAGTGCTCAACGCCGCTAAAGAAGTTTTCACTTCAAAAATTTATAATTTGTCTGGCAGAAATCGCTTACAGCGATAAGACCGCCCTCTGTACATGTTATTACTTGTATAGTGAAAATTCTTTCAAATTCTTGGCAAGTCTTTGTCGCCTTACTCCATGACGTGACGGTATTGCCATGACGTGACCTTGAAATTTTACTCTCAACGCGCCTAAAGAAGTTTCACTTCAATAATTGAAAAAGTGAAAAAAGTATTTAATTTTAACTTATTCAATAAGATATATAATATTTCAGATCACTTAACCTACAGGTAAAACTAATGACACTAATACATTTACAGATGAAACTAATCTATACTAATACATATTATAAAGCTGAAGAGTTTGTTTGTTTGTTTTAACGCGCTAATTTCAAGAACTACTGGACCGATTTGAAAAATTCTTTGGGTGTTAGATAGCCCATTTATCGAGGAAGGCTATAGGCTATATATCATCTCACTATGACCAACAGGAGTGGAGCAGTGCGGGCGAAACCGCGGGGCACAGCGAATTTACAGATAAAACTAATGTTTACTAATAAAACTAAACAATAATACATTTACAGGTAAAACTAATGACACTAATACATTTACAGATAAAATCAAATATTACCTGTTTATCTAAATCAGATGTATTTTCCCACAATCGTCTTGTCCGTTGGTTGCAAAATGTAATTTCTTTTGTAGAGAAATAGCAGATTACGGATGAGAATTTGTGTATCTTGCGGTATACTTTTAGCATCCTGTAATTATTAAAGTAAAATTTAATAATATTTTTGGAATAAGTATTAATTCTATGTAAATATAAGGAGTAAACAGGTAAATTTTAGCCTGGTTTTATAGGCGCATAATTGAGTTTGAGTTTGAGTATGACTTTGCAAGTCCGAGAATAATTTTGAGTTTGAATTTTTTTTGTTTATTTAATTAATAAAATTAATATAATACTTACTGAGGTTTCCTTCCAACACAAGACGCGAGGCCATCAACCAAAACCGCAGGAATCAAATGCAGGAAAAATATGTATATTTGGTTCATAAAAGCTGACTTGTTCAAAGTTAGTGATATGTACCTGTAAAGTTAAATATGTATTTGTTTAAAAATATATATTATTTTTTAATTTCATAGAATTCATATCAAATGAGAAATATATACTGTCTTACCACAAAAAACTTTAGACAGGGTTTAACTTTAAGTGCGGGTTCTCTTTAATCTGGTTTTTTCGTATTTCACATAGAAAACTATTAAAGTGACAGATCCCTGGTTTAAAGTTAGACTGTGCTTAAATAAAATTGTTCTGTGGTAAGACCATTAATTCCTTGAATAAATACTAATATTATAAATGGAAACGTCACAATAAATAAATAATGTTGTTGATGATGATGATGATGATAAAAACTTACCACACAGCATTAGACAAGGGATGTCTATCGATTCTCGCCATATTTTGTCTCATGAATTCTCCCCAAGTGATTTTGTTTTCAACAGAACTGACGTAGTTGAAAATTGGCGGTTCTGACGGTGGTGATCTAAATAAATTAGTTTTATTTATTGATTTATTATAATTGTCGATAAATAAATATAAATTATGAAGAATTTTAAATTTTATGATATATGTTTTTATAGCAGTTAGTAAAATTGGCTAAAAAAGAGGCCTAGACTCACAATCGTGTTCTAAAATTGCCTGCAAAACTCTGCTTTCACCTGTTTTAAGCAGAGTTTTGTAAAACAATAAATTCATGGGTTTTTCATGTGAAACTTTTTTAGGCGTGTTGAGATTATGATTTCAAGGTTGCGTTATGGCAATATCGTCACGTCATGGAGTAAGGCAACGATTTTGGTATCATTGAATCTTGCTATAGAAGTTTCACTTCTGACACGTGTGCTCGACGCACACGCTGTATTTTTCTTCATTGATTTTTTATAACAATTTTTAACTAGAAAAGCTATAAATATGTATTTTTTTTAGATTTTTTCTTATTGCCTATATCTTACCGACTCCGATACTCCTTACAAACGTTGACCGAAGCTGCTATCAAGCAATTAACCACTGAGTCGACGGGAACTAAATCGGCGGTTACGTACTTATCGCATTGGATTGTACGGAGCATGCCTGTCACTGGAATAAATAACTTTTTGTTAAAAAGTTAATGTAATCTATACTAATATTATAAAGCTGAAGATTTTGTTTGTTTGTTTGAACGCGCTAATCTCAGGAACTGCTGGAAGTTTCACTTGCTCGGTACACACGCTCTTTTTTTCAAGCTGTATTTTCTTTTTCATACTTAGTAGGTTCAAAAAATTAAAAAAAAAACTGTCTATAACATTTTTTTCCTAGAAGAATTTTGTTCAGGTAAAAACAGTCCAATACAATATTTCAAAAGTTTCTACGAATAAAAAACGGTTTTACTTGAGTAAGATTTAATTATAAAAATTATACATACTACTTCCCACCGCGACTCCAGTCGGCCCATACATGTTGTCCAACCAGCATTTTAATGGCTCATTTGCTGTAGATATCACTGTAAAAATATATAATAAATTGAGCAAAAGTAATAAAAACTAAATAAAAAAAGTAGTACTATGGTAAAAGCATCATATTATAGCTCAAAAATTGCTGAACTGATTTTGAGTTATAAAAGATAGAATAATAGATTTCATAATTTAAAGAGGCCATACGCCATGATATGCAGCAGTATGACGGTTCAAACATAATAAAGAAGGGAAATAAACTGAAAAAAAGGTATTTAAAAAAATACAATATCATAAGAACACATCTGTAAGCAGAAATAACTGAAAAATATCATAAAAATGCTTATACTTACAGGATTACTGTAAAGGAAATTTAATTGTGTATAAAAAGGAAAAAAAATCATATATGCAACTTGATAGCCGAGACACTAGAAGAATGTAAAAATATACCTACAATAATAAAAAATAAATTTGGGTTCTCTCTTTTTTCATTTTTTTTATTCGGGTTGCAAACATAAGATAATTAAGAAGACTAGTGCAAAATAAATATTCTAGACCACAAAATTTCATCCAAAACGGATCATCCATTCCTGCTATCCATCCATACAAATCTACAAACATGTTTATAACATCTTACCAATAGCAGGTCTAAAAATACCCAAAGGTACTCCATTGCAGGAATTCCGCAGTTCCTTTTCAGTAAGCGCTTTAGTAAATGTGTATGTATTTGGCCATTCACCTAATATCCTGAAAATATCATCATACAAATTATTATTATCATCATAAAATATCATCATACAAATTATTATTATCATCATCATCTTCATATTTCTCAGCTTTAATACTATCACTATTATCTATACTAATATTATAAAGCTGAAGATTTTGTTTGTATGAACGCGCTAATCTCCGGAACTACTGGTCCGATTTGAAAAATTATTTCGGTGTTAGATAGCCCATTCATCGAGGAAGGCTATAGGCTATATATCATCACGCTAAGACCAACAGGAGCGGAGAACTGCGGGTAAAACCGCGGAACACAGATAGTATTAGATAAAAAATAACTTACTCCGGTAGAATCTCATTTATTTGTGCATCAGTTAGTTTGTCTATGGTCTGTTGTATCCTACTACAGTCCGCGTCTAAAGGATAGAACTTCTCCTCTATGCTCGATAAATGCGAATTTGAGTAGGCTGTCGATATGTGCATGAAAACCTGGAAAAATATATTATACTTAATTTAATATACAATAGTTTTATTATAGAAGTAAATCTAATAAAATATTTAAGGATAAGTTGAGCAAAGCTATAAAATTGTGCAACAAAACAGGAATTTCAAGGTCGCGTCATGGCAATACCGTCACGGCATGGAGTAAGGCGACGATTTTGGTATCATTGAATCTTGCCAAACAAGTTTCACTTCTGACACGCGTGCTCGGCACACAAGCTCTTTTTTTAAACTAAATTATATTATACGGTCTACAATAAGTATTAAAGTTATTTCTAAATAAATTCCCTCACCTTCAAATCCCTCATTTCCCTCGCCAATTGCAAGAGATACAACGGCGCTTGTACATTCGTAGCTAACGCCGCTCGCAGATGCTCGTCGAATTTAACTGTTGCAGCTGAATGAAATATTATGTTTACCTGGAATAACATTAATTTAGTATTAGAATTATTTGGTACTAGATTTCCGCCCGCGGCTTTATATATACCTATAGCTATTCTCAGGAAATACTGGGCCGATTTGAAAAATTCTTTCGGTGTTAGATAGCCCAATTATCGAGGAAGGCTAAAGGCTCGCTAAGACTAACAGGAGTGGAGCACTGCGGGTAAAACCGCAGGGCACACTAGTAAATAATATCTTTCATTGCTGTCTAGTTAACTTTGTCGATTACATTATAATGTGATAAACGTTGTTACTACTACATAGTATAAAACAATAACTTTTTATGTCCCCATATCCCTATGTATGCTTAAATCTTTAATACAACGCAACGGATTTTGATTCGGTTTTTTTAATAGATAGAGTGATTCTCGAGGAAGGTTTTCTATACGAATATAAAGAGGAAAGGTTTATATGTATGTATGTATGGTTTTCAGTCATAAATTACTGGACCGATTTTGATGACATTTAGCACAGATAATCTTTAGACCCTGAGAAAGAACATAGGCTACCTTTTATTGCGAAATATGTACCACGGGCGAAGCCGGGCGGACCGCTAGTAGTATAGGTATATAATTTATTAGGTTTTAGACAAACCGGGCAAAGCTGCGGGCAGAAAGCTAGTTTTACCATATGATGGTTTAATTACTGTAGTACATACTTTGTTTCTTAATATGAGCAGTGATGATGTAAATATATTTTTTTCAAAGTTCACATAGATCAAGAGCCCACGACGGCCAGACTTTCCTTTCTTTCGGAAAGTTGAAAGTTTCTCTGTATATGTCTCCGATACAGATAAGAACGACCAGCGACTATCAAGTTTGGGTTGTGGTTACTTTGGCAGGAAACAGGTAGTGAAGGTGTATAAAATAGTACCTAACTTTCATTATAGTTTAAAAGCTAAATTTTATATATGTTACTTGGGGACCTATAAAAAGACATTACCTTAAGAGCCAGACAGTTTTCATGGTTCTTACATCTAGCCAGACACATTTAAAAAATAACTAACATATCATCAAATTCACATAACTACCTAAAAGCGTAACAAATATGAAATAACCCACTAAAACATTAGTTAACTATAATTATTAAAAAAATAAAAGTATAATATATAAGTAATAAAGTTATTACTTATCTTTTACGGGGGTTTATGTTGATGAAATTTCACGTATCTCGATGACACAATAAAAAAGTCATCGGGATACGTGAAATTCCATCAACATAAGTCTAAGTCATCAACATAAGGCTCTTATATTAACACGCTCGTCTAGACACATAGGTATTAGACTATTCATCATAGCTTTTAATACTGGCAATTTAATTTGTTATTATGAATTGGAATTAGAATTGGTTTAAAAATAACATGACATAATTATAAGAATTATGTGCTTTTGTTCAGATTTTCCTCAATTTTTGTTCCGTTGTTTTGCAGCGTTTTAATAAAAATTCTATTTTTCGTCATAATTTATGAATCTAATAATAGATTACAGATTACTTAACATAATTACGCAAAAAAGACTTAACACTATTTATACCAAATACTAAATATATACATAGGTACTATACTAAATCCATACTAATATTATAAATGCGAAAGTAACTCTGTCTGTCTGTCTGTCTGTTACTCAATCACGCCTAAACTACTGAACCAATTTTCATGAAATTTGGTATGGAGATATTTTGATACCCGAGAAAGGACATAGGCTACTTTTTATCCCGGGAAAATGACGCAATCCCGGAAATCCCACGGGAACGGGAACTATGCGGGTTTTTCTTTGACTGCGCGGGCGAAGCCGCGGGCGGGAACCTAGTATATACATAAATGCGAAAGTAATACTGTCTGTATGTCCCACCTTCACACCTTAACCACTGAACCGATTCGTATAAAATTTGGTACGAATATAGTTTGAAACTTGAGAAAAGACATAGCATAATAATCCCGGAATAAGAATTGAAAATTATGCGGATTTTCCTTTGACTGCGCGGGCGAAGCTGGGGGCGGAAAGCTAGTTTATTATAATAGTAACTATAATATGTTAAATGTATCTAATCTCTATACAGGATGTCCCACTATTGGTATACTAAGCGCGAAGGGACTTGTAGTTTTGCATACACTGATCATAAACAACAAAATTACGTCAAAAATTTTTTGCTTAATTTTTCCTGAAAATCCATGTTTTCGTCTCTAGCTTCGCGCAGCCGACATATACCGCTTCGCTAATGTGAGCATTTTGTCTATGAAAACATAATCTTAAACGATAGCTCACGTGCGGGTGGCAAAGTTGGGCAGGTTGCTTGTTATGGGTGTACACAGAGTTTTTAAGAGTTTTTTTTTTTGACAAAGAGAGTTCATCTATTGACTATTTGTCAAAAAAAATGTGTCTGGAATTTTATAAGTATTTTTTACGTACTCAGCGTATGCAAAACTCCTTGCCCCTTGGGGCTTAGTATACCGTTGCTGGGACACCCTGTATATAACTTGTATACGTAGTGTATTATTATTAGTCTGTGATATAACTTACCTTTTCAATTAATGTCTGTCTGTCCTTTATATTAAGACCTAACCCAGGACACTCGCAATCAGCAGGAATGACTACAATCTTGTGCCTAAACTTTGGTACCTCCTCCTTTAGCCGATCGAACATCTGGAAAAAAATATAAATATTTATTTATTTAACACTTTATTGTGCAAGAAACAAAATATACATAAAGGTTACAAAAATAAGATTAAAAAAAAGCACAAAGGGCGGCCTTATCACTATGCAGTGATCTCTGCCAGGCAACAAATATTATAAATAAGACAAATATTATAAATAAGTGTGTTTGTTTGTCACAAAGAAAGCTGAAGAGTTTGTATGTTTGTTTGAACGCGCTAATCTCAGAGACTACTGTCCGATTTGAAAAATTCTTTCGGTGTTAGATAGCCCAATAGGCTATAAATCATCACGTTAAGACCAACAGGAGCGGAGCCACGAGGGTGAAACCGCGGAGCGCAGCTAGTCTACACTAATATTATAAAGAGGAAAACTTTGTTTGTTTGATTGTAATGAATAGGCTCATAAACTACTGGACCGATTTTAAAAATTCTTTCACCATTCGAAAGCTACATTATCCACGAGTAATATAGGCTATATATCATCATGCTAAGACCAACAGGAGCTGAGTAATGCGGGTGAAACCGCGCGGCACAGCTAGTATAATATAAAAGCGGATGGTTCAGCAAAATATTGAGACTGATTGAGACAAATTTAAAAGAACACATTTTTTTGTAATTAACATAAAATCTATTTTAACATAATATGTAATATATTTCGTGAATAAAGAGAACAGTAGGTAATTAATTTAAAAATAACACTGTATTTGCATAATATCTGTTTTACAAAATAATAATTGAATAAACGCACTAGTCACAAAGTCGTTAATTTTTTTGTTTTCCCAAAATTATATAATATTGTGTTTTAATTTTATCCTTGTGATATTAATAGAAAATGAATTGTTATATTATTAGTTATTGTTATAACACTAGCTGTCGTGGTGGGTGTGTAATATGTCGCCGTAATCTGGTTGAATCTGCTGTTTGATTGAATGACTAACAATCAATGAATGACGATATTAAATTGACCCGTCCGATTAGGGCCCTTCTGGCCTCCTCCACTCAAGCGACAGCTCAAGCCGAGGTTCGTGGTCCCCGTCAAGGGGGGACGCCCTTGTGCATGTCGCTACCAGGGTGAACCTTCAGTTCACCCCCGCGTCCGCGTTAAAATGTAGAAGCCCTTCTGGCTAACATTGAGAGACACCACACAAAAAAAAAAAAAAAGATATTAAATTGAATGTCTAGGCTGCACGTTGATTTAACAAGCTTGACTCAACGTCCAACTAGTTAGCGGATTGTAACATAGACTTTTGAACAGGTACCTCTACCATGAGTTGACATAGTTAAATCGTCCGACGTAACTCCAATAGTAAACGTAAAACGTGAATAGTTCACTTAACTTTCACGAGATTATTTACCGTGAATGACGTATCTATCGAATAGTTATAAACTATGACATATGTCAAAATTAGAACGCATGGCTCAAAAATTGTATGGTTACTACAGCGAGTGTAGTATAGTTTACTATATTACGTTATCTACTGTAGTATACTATAATGCACCTCATGGCTTTTTAGTTCTAATACGGCACACTAGGAGCGCTGTACAAAATTTTATATTGCCGCTTACTACAATCGCTAGCGAGTATCGTGTGCGTAAACAGTAAACTCATGGTAGAGCTAAGAGCGGATATAACGCTCGGCATATTGTTGAATGACTAGCGCATGTATTGAATGACGACAGAAATTAACGTCTTCATTGCTAGCCGACGAAAATCCTATATCAGTTCAAGCATAATAAATCTACATAAGGATACAGAATAAGCAAAATAAACATTTATTTATCATGTATCTTAAGTTACATGAATTACATAAAATGTCCTCTTGAAAATCAATATTGACAAACTAAGTGTTAAGGGCAAATAATAAACCTTGGCCGACTTATGTATATTGTTATTATAAATATTATTCTTTGTATGGATTGCATCGTGACTGCAGTGTAGGCATAAATCTAACATCGTATTGACATATTTTTGGTTCAATGTTAACATTATTTGTTTAATGTAGAGTATGCTTTATTATTTTATAGTTAGTCCTTACTTCACTATCAGTTATCACTACATAGTATAAAACAAAGCTGTCGCCGTCTATTCGTCCTTATCTATGTATGCTTAAATCTTTAAAACTACGCAACGGATTTTGATGCGGGTATTTTAAAAGATAGAGTGATTCAAGAGGAAGGTTTTAGTATATAATTTATTAGGTTTTAGACAAAGTGGGCGAAGCCGCGGGCGGAAAGCTAGTAAAATATAAATGTGGCAATGTGTTTACTTGTATTTTTTTTACGTCGCAACAGAGGGCCCTTATGTGATGATTTTGTGTCTAGAGATAGTTTCTACAGTTACTACAGTTTTGACTGTCCTACGATTTTATTATATGTATAGAGATTTAGAGATTTAGCGAAAATATTTTTGTATTCAAGTGTGAAATATAAAACGTGTGACGAGCCATTGTATATTTGCAATAAAAATAAAAATACAATATAACTGAATGGTTTTAAATACATAATTGCATAGGTAATGTATGTTTTAACTTTTAACGTGGAAATTAAACGATTTGCAAATTCTGCAGTTGTTATGTGAAAGTTTGTAGTTTACTATTTTTTTATTCATATATTTTGTTTAAGTAAAACATATTTGGTTACGATGAAAATTTCAGTTAATCAATTTGGTTTTGATATAAGTAGATTTTTTTATTTATGTCTCTATGTGTGTTTTCCAAAGAAAAATAAAATAAATCAGTAAATTTCATGGGCTATATTTAGTCTCTGGAGTGAAAAATATGTAGATAAGTTATGCAAAGATAGAATAATGTAGTTTTAATCTATTATAACCATAAATCTATACATCTATACAAATATTATAAAGAGGAAAGGTTTGATTTTTTGTTTGTTTGTTTGTATGAATTGAATAGGCTCCGAAACTACTTGGCAGATTTGAAAAATTCTTTCACTGTTGGAAAGCTACATCATTTCTGAGTGACATAGGCTAGGTTTTATCCCGGAAATCCCACGGGAACGGGAACTATGCGGGTTTTTTTTTTGAAAACGCGGGCGAAGCCGCAGGCGGAATGCTAGTAATTTATAATTACTATGTGCATTAGTTATTTATAGTAACTATCTATATACATACATCTATACTACAAGTAGGTAAATAAATTTAAATTGTTGATGTCACAATAAGAAATACACAATGGAACATTTGAACTATCTCTAACTCAAATTTGTATTCATACACTAAGACTTCTCCTATAAGCACTTATCTAATTATCATGAAAATAATTTTAGCAATTTACCTCCGGTTCGGAGGGAAGTTTCTATAAAGAAGAACCGGCAAAAAACTCTGTAATCTTTCAGGTAAAATTCACCAAAATTGGTTTAATTGTTTTGTCGTGTAGACACAAACGTATACATAGGTACATATTATTATTTCATACTAGATTTACGCCCGCGGCTTCGCCCGCGTTTTCAAAGGAAAACCCGCATAGTTCCCGTTCCCGTGGGATTTCCGGGATAAAACCTATCCTATGTGTTAATCCAAGTTACCCTTCATATGTATGCTAAATTTCATTGTAATCGGTTCAGTAGTTTTTACGTGAAAGAGTAACAAACATCCATACATCCATACATCCATACATCCATACAAACTTTCGCCTTTATAATAGTAATTAAGATATTTAAGTAATGTATGTAATTATAATCCATAACAGCCATCTAATATAAAATAGCCATAATAATTATAATATAAATTTAAAATTAGCCCCAAGTAACGTACTAAATTAGGTTTTAACACGCAAAATTACGTAATAAGCAGTTTTTATACTAAGTACCTACCTACACCTAGGTATAACGACCGCCTAACATGTAATTGTATTCTCATTTTTAACCGACTGCGTGAGAAAGGCGGATTGTTTATTAAGTGTATTTAAGTATATTAATTTTTTTGGGTTCTGTAAAATAAATTTTTGATTTTAGTTTACCTAAGAGATGCTGATTGCTGTTATTTGTGCGGTGTGCCGTCAAAAAATTCAAAAATATCAGATATTTTTATATTATTTTATTGGATATGCTATGATATATTTTTCATTATAAATTTAAAAGCTATTGCAGGCATTTCTGATTTTTTCAAATATCACATTAGTACCTACATTTTGACCGCCTCCTTGGTACAGTGGTTGACGCGTGAGCGTAGAACCGAGGGGTCCTGGGTTCGATTCCCGGTGGAGACGAAGAAAAAAAAATGTCTCGGTCTGGTAGGACACAGAAGGCTGATCACCTACTTGTCCCTAAAGGAAATCGATCAGTGAAACAGATGTATAATGCATCTGCCCCTTACCCCACTAGGGGACATGGGACTTCACTTTTACACCTACATACCTATATTTTGGCTCTACGAAATGTAACTTTTATCACAAAGCTTTCCTTCGCAACTTTTTAATACGTTAGCTTCACCTTTGTTTAACCGATTCCTTTAGACTCGATTTTGATTTTAAACGGACAGTTTTATTTCAATTTTTGTACTCTTATGAAAAACTAGCTTACCGCCCGCGGCTTTTCCTGCTTTGCCTAAAACCTAATAAATTATATACTAAAACATTCCTCTTGAATCACTCTATCTATTAGAAAACCGCATCAAAATCCGTTGCGTACTTTTAAAGATTTAAGCATACAAAGGGACATAGGGAAATAGGGACAGAGAAAGCGACTTTGTTTTATACTATGTATGTAGTGATATAATAATTTCATGAATTTATTTTAATAAAGCGTGTTTTGCATGTTTTTTTGTTTTTTACAAAATATATTAATAGACTATTCAGATATGTGCAGGTATGTAGAGGTGTCACTTTTTTTTTTTTTTTTTTATTAACAATAGGCAGAGGTTTGGCCACAATCCCACCTGATGGGAAGCGGCGATGTGGCCTACTTGTTTGCACGTCTGCCTAGAAGGAGCCTATTCACCCTAGCTTTGAAGAGGTCCAAGTTGTATTGCTTAGGAAAAATGGTGTTAGGGAATAAATAATTAATAAATAATAAATAATAATTTCACTTGAAATAAATAACGTAGGAAATCTACAGGCGTTCGACCTTTCAAGAAATAAATAAATAAATAAGAAGCCAAAATCAATGGATGCCGACCTTAAGTTAGTCCTTAACAAATAAAATAAGTAAATATATTATGAAGGATGAACGTTTATTCAGTATGTTTATGTAAACAATGACAATACTTTTGTAAATAATGCATTTCCAAGATGTGAGGAAAAATTTAAAAAAAGATACGCTTGATTGAGGAAAGTTAATTGTAAAGATATATATGACAACTAGCTTTCCGCCCGCGGCTTCGCCCGCGCTTTCAAAGAAAAACCCGTTCCCGTAGGATTTCCGGGATAAAACCTATCCTATGTCCTTTCTCGGGTATCAAAATATCTCTACACCAAATTTCATGCAAATTGGTTCAGTAGTTAAGGCGTGATTGAGTAACAGACAGACAGACAGAGTTACTTTCGCATTTATAATATTAAGTATGGATTTTGTCAGATTTTGTGATTGTATCTTGGAATGGGCTAATCTCAGTAACAAACCTGATTATATTTCATGAATTATTTTTGTAAATAGTTTAATTATTATTGATGCGCTTTTGTGAGCATATAAAATGAGTTTTCTGAATGGATGTGGTATTTCAAAACAAATTGTATCAATGTTATTTGGAACGATAAGTTAGTAATATACGTATGCAACATTTAAGAAAAAAAAATAAAATTAGTAAATTACTAATCAACGATTTGTTTTAACTGTACCTACAGCATCAATTATCACAACCAAACAAAATTAAAAAAATAGATTTATTTTAATTAATATATTTTAAGACTTACCGGGTCATCAAATATTTCTTCGATCCTCGTGTAAATATCCTTTCCCCTCTTCTGTCGAACCAGAAGGTACAAATTCTCCACCCCGGGACAACTGCGGAGTAACTTTTCTACAAGGATCTTGCCCAGGAATCCTAGAAAAATAAATATTTTTTAAAAATCTACAAATAAATCCCTACTTTTCTAAATGCGACGTTTACTTTTTCTGTTTGTCTTTCTTTTATTCATGTCTAAACTACTGAACCGACAACGGTGAAATAATTTTTGTTATCGTTCCGGTAGTTCTTGAGATTCATTCATTCATTCATTCATGCATTCAAACAAAATTTTCAGCTTTATAATATTA
>CAJQZN010031273.1:4518-42221 GCA_907164685.1 Colias eurytheme | reverse complement strand
ATGTAGTAACTATTTGGTATAGGTTAGGCATTTCATTTCTTGATTTTATTTAATAAGTTGGTACGTAAGTTTTTTAGCTCAGTTTAGTAAGAAATTTTAATAACAATTCTTTTAATTATTTATGGTAGTACGTATTTACTCAATAATTGTATGTTAAGTAGTAATTCAGCATGGGCGTAGCCACGGTGGGGCTGGGTGGGGCGCTTACCCTGGCTTTGATCTGGTAGGTACCAATTGTGAAGGGGAGTGGGCGTGGGCGTTGGCGTGGGCCTGGGAGTGGGCGTGGGAGTGGAAGCATGAAAATAAAAACAATTATTGTTGCCCCACCCTGAGCCCATGGTCATAGGTCCCATAGTCACTATTCCACGCGGACGAAGTCGCGGGCACAGCTAGTAGACAAATATAATCAGAAAGCTTTGAACTCCTAAGCTCAACCATAAAAGATAGACATTAATTATGATGTCGGGAGATATTTTTTATATAATATGGAGAACATTTCTTTCATACTAATAATTGTACCAAGTTTCGTTTAAATCCGTCGAGTAGTTTTTGTTTCTATAACGGTTATACAGACAGACAGACGGACAAAAATTTTTGGCGTCAGTGTCGATCCCTAATCACCTCGTGATAGTTATTTAGGAAATATATTTCATGTACAGAATTGACCTCTACAGATTTAATATAAGTATTATTCATATAATTAGATGCCAATTTCCATGTAACGTTAAATTCGACTATACAATAACTAACAGACAACGCAGGTTACTCTCGTTTCCGTAAGTTGAGGCGGCTACATATTCGGTCCTCATAACTTCACTTTTTGTGAACGAAACGACAGCGCGGTTTAATTCGATGCCAACACCATCAAAAAAAGGAAATATTTTTAATTGTGAAAAAATATTATGATTTACACTATAAATACTATTTTAACATTAACACAAAATATAAGACTGTGAGTGTGTAAAAATAAATCCAGCTAGTTTCACATCAAACTTATGTTTTTAATTAGGTATACGACATGAAAATATATTAATTACCAAGCAATAATCATACAGGTAAATACTGAACAAAAGTATTAACAGTCAAAGTAAATTTTTACTTACAACATGTAAATGATGAAGGAATAATAATTATCAACGAGTTAAATTCACTTTACAGTGAATTAATAAAAAAATCATATATTTTAAATGATTTTAATTAAAAATAAAATTACAAGTACGTGTTATCATGAGCACGATGCTTCACAATATATTTTAATTCTAATATTATAATCTATAGGAATAAGACGTTCTCACGATCGAAAGCACACCGTCAGCGCTTCACGTTACATATAGCGTAGGGTTGTCACATAACTCCTCCCCCCGCAGATCCGCAACTATTTGAGGACATTGAGTGAAAATGTTGCGGCAGGATCAACTTCTGGGGCTGATGTATTATTCGATCTCTGAATGTTCATTCTCTTTGATCTGTAGCGACGATAGCACAGGAAAATTGAAGTGGCCGCTGCGCACAGTAGAAAGATGTAAAGTGGTATTGTCGTATGGTAGATGGCGAACTCTCTTTCAGGGGCGACCGTCGTATATACTTCTATTTGCTTCTGTAGGTTGTGTAATCCCTGTAGGTTGATGGAGTGCAGTCCCAAGGTTTTTAGCGTTCTCGTCGGAATATTACGGATTGGTGCAATTAAAATTTTTGTAGGTGTATCTTTAATTTCATTATTAATATTTGTAATAGTGAGGTCGTCAGTACGTAGAGAGCAGTTTGTAGGTAACGTTGCTATGAAACTGCCTTGGAGATGAAGGTATTCCTTATGATTGCAGGATAATTCAACTTTTGTGAGATGTGGGAAAATAATGGTGAAGTGACTTTTGTCCAATTTCTCCGTTGCAGGCAGGTGGATTCACAGTCGCTGGAAATCTCTTACGTGGTGATGAGGTTTGCAATACAGTCGGGTGAACTTCTTGTATAGTGGTTTAGGATCTCTTCACATAGAAACCGATTGCTCAACTTCGGGCATTCAGCCTCTATGTACACATAAATATCTTTATTGGTTGCTATGTAGGGATAGGGAGGTATGATGATATGATTTGTACGAAGTGTGAGGAGTTATAATGGGGAATCTAAATATAATTACTATCCTATTTTTACTAAAGTATGATCCAGTTCGAATTATACTACGTAATATATATCTATTCCTAACATAACATTTCGCGCTCGCGATGTACGCGTAAAAGCTAAACTATCCTCTACTTATATTTCTTATAACTAAAAGTAAATCATTAATATTATCGTCTAAGGGACCTGGTTATTCTGTAGAACGCCCTGGTTTTAAAACTTCTAACAAGGACGATGCGTTATCCAATTTTCCAATTTTTCGTTTAAATGTTGAACCCTAATTTTATATAGTATCTTATAATGTACGATTATCAAAATTCTTTTCAAATTCTAACATTTACTTTCTAGCTAAATTAATTTTTAAATAAATGTCGTCTTATATAGTGTAAAAAGGTATGGTAATGGGTGATAACGTTTATCAGGCCTAGGTTAAAGGGAAGTAGTGGGTTTTGGAGTACGTTTGAGTCGGGATTTCGAAACAGGTAAGCGTTTTTTGGAAGTATATACATGTATCGGTAAATTAGACACAACTTTGTCTTTTATGAATCGTGAAGCTAACTTTTGCCTCGCGGCTATCGGATTACGTATATATACTCCTTGATCAGGTGCATAGTCAATCTCAGGTTCTCTCCGGGTATTATGTCGTGTCATAATCGCTTCACGTTCTGCGAATGATGAGTCATGTATTAATTTATAAACTGTCTCCATATTAATGCGATGGTTATGTATGTATTGTTGTAAAAGTCTTTCCGATAAATTTAAGTCAGTTGGGTCTCTAGGGTCATAATGTCCTGTAATTACATCATAAGGTCGGCATTTAGTCAGACTGTGTACAGAACTATTATATGCTAAGATCGCGTATGGCACTAAATTTGCTGCAGTTTCATTTTTATGCTTTAATTTCAATATTCTTATATGCTCGATAAGGGTGCTATGGAAGCGTTCTATCATACCGTTTTCGTTGGGGGTATTAGGAGCAATCATATGATGATTAATCTTATGCAGACGTACAAATTCGGAAAATACTTGATTTGTAAATTCAGTACCTCGGTCAGTAGTTATCGACATAGGTGAACCATGGTGCGTCATGAAAAGTAACAATGTTTTAATGATATTCGGTGCGGTACTATCGCTTATTCGGTACGCTTGAGCATATTTAGAGAATGAGTCAATAATAGTCAGATACTTATCCTGTTCTAGAGTCAATACGTCAGCATGAACAATCTCAAATGGTTTAGAAGGAGGAGGCACAATTTTAAACACTGGGCGTACAGGGTTACGGTCATATTTTGCACTGTTGCAAATTGGGCATGTATTTATATAACTTGTTATGTCGGTTTTCATTTTAGGCCAGAAGTATCGTTGGGACAAGGAAAGGTAAGTCTCGTTAATACCGCGATGGTTCGTTTTACCTTCGTGATATTTTCGAATAGTATCTTGTTGGACTAAATAATCAGTTATATCTTCAATCTGTCGCTTAACAAGAAATAATTTCATACATGAATTTTTAAAAGTATTTTGGATTAAAGGTTATATATTTATTATTTTGGATTAAAGGTTATATATATTATATATCGAACATTTTACTAACAGGATTGACCAAAATTGCAGTACGAATTTTAGGATCTACATACTTCTTAATCAGCTCTACAATGTTTTCTTGTAAGCTGTCTTCGTTAATTTGTACTGAAACACGTAGGAATGTTTCAAATGGTTTCTTTATGATAGGTTTCGTTGAAGGTGAGTTATTCGTGATTTTTATAAATATCTGTTTACGAAATGTGTTAAGTGGGTCATCACTTATAGGAATGTCAAGAATAGGATTTTCACGGCTAGTATGTTTTGTGCCTTCTGGTTTATTAATGTTAAGAGTTTCGTCTGTACCGTAAGCTCTTAAGGAGGGGGCAGTATCTGTCGATGATTGGCTAATTAAAGGTCTGTCGTCAGGTGCAGAAACAGTCGATGATCTACTATTTAATGGTCTGTCATCAGGTGCAGTTACAGTCGATTCAGAGTCAGAAATATTCACTATCATAGATTCTACGTTTTCATTATGCAATTCTATACGTGACAATGCGTCCGCGTTCGTGTTACATTTACCTTTCTTATAAACTATCGTATAGTCATATTCAGAAAGCTTAAGGCGCCAACGAGTCAGCCGAGAGTTCGGTTCCTTAAGATTCATTATCCATTGTAAGGGCTTATGGTCTGTTATAATTTTGAACTTTCTGCCAAATAAGTACGGTCGGAAGTATTTTGTTGCCCATACAATTGCCAATAACTCTTTTTCAATGGTACTGTAATTCATTTCACTATCATTTAAAGTACGTGAAGCATATGAAATAGGTTTGTCAGAACCGATTGGGCCTTGGGATAATATGGCACCAATAGCAACGTTGGATGCATCAGTCGTAAGTATAAACTCTTTCGTAAAATCTGGGTATTGTAATATGGGGTCATTCAATAGAAGTGTTTTACATTTTTCGAAACAATTGACGTATTCTGAATCTAGAGTAATTTTACTACCTTTTTTCAAACATCTAGTTAACGGTTTTGTAACACGGGCAAAGTCAGGGATAAATTTTCTGTAATAACCTAGAAGACCTAAAAATTGCTTTATTTCTTTAGACGTTTTTGGAATAGGGTATTTAGTTACAGCTCTAATTTTATCTGGGTTTGGTTTAATTCCGTCTCTACTAATTATGTGTCCCAAATATGCAGTTTCTAACCTTAGAAATTCGGATTTGTCCATTTGAATTTTAAAATTAGACTCACGTAGACGTTGGAATACTTTTTTAAGGTTAACAATATGTTCTTGTAAGCTGGTGCTAAAGACTATAATGTCATCTAAATAAACTAGGCATACTTCGTTCTCCCCCCCATCGTTCCGAGCCTTGTCGCGGCGGGGGGGCTCAGTACCTGGGTTGCAAGCCAGCATCCTGGGGAAGCTAATATGGAACACACACGTGCCGCTCCCGATTCGTTTTTCATAAAACTATACGGGAAGCGGCCTTGGAGTAGGGTCTTTGGAGGCCAACGGCTGCAATACAGCGATGGATGGCGGTTGGTGAACCGCGGCGCGGTGGGCCTAGTGGGAGGATGTCTCTTGCTGGGCAACGGGGCTCCGGCCCTCCACCGGGCAAACTGTTACCTCTAACGTGTGACGTTGTCATGTCTAGCGGCACGTTAGAGACCAGGGGGCTCGCCTTAATCGGCCGGCTCGAGAGGAAGGTGACCTCAGAAAAAACCCCTCTATTCCGGCGTTGGGGCGCCCCACGGGGCCAAAGCGCGGCGTCGGATCCTACCTCCCATTGGGTGGTAGGTGGCTTGGCGAGAGGACCAAGCTATAGCGGCCAACCCCCGGATACCGCCCGCCCTCCGGGGCGTAATAGGGTTACCCGGGTGCAGGGGGCACCGCCCGGATGGACCGTATACTTCCCCCATACTCGTGGGAACTTACCTCAGTTTACAATGAACCAATTCGTCGAAAAAGGAGGAGAAAAAACAGAAAGAGAAGAAGGAGGCATGCCGAGAGAATCGGCAGTTAGAAAATGTAGTGTTGTGTTGGAACGCGTGACCGACGCTGCGTCCACACATACTACGGTTACTGGTGTAACAGAAGCGGCCGCAGAGTCGGACTCACCCAACTCTATGGCAAGCATGAACTCGCGGGCTACCATGAGTCCCCTGGTTCGCCGGGAGGCTCTGTGCACTCCGAACAAAGAGTCGCGTTTTTGGCGGTGCCGAAAACGCTCCCGGCTGGACGATGGAAGCTCCAGTGATACTTCTATCGCCTCTGGAAGGAAACCCAGAACTGGCTACCGCAAGGCGCATAGGGTAGAGAAGAACACCGAAGACGGAGTGGATCCAAGTGTACTAGCCTCGGCAGAGCCAAAATCTGTGCTCACACCCTCTATAGCTCTGCAAACCAACAGGATGAACACATCTACCGAGGATGTACGGAGGAGGATCGAGACAAACCTGGCGACGGTTGAAAAGATCGCCAAAGTGTCCAACCACTTAAAAACAACCTTTGTGGCGGACTTGAGAAACGCCGCTAAGGCTATTAGGGAGGACACTGATTCCCTTGCGTTGAGGACGCTTACCGATGAAACCAGGGCGCTCCACGCAGAGAATGAGAGGTTGCGTATACGATTAGATTTTCTCCAAAACGAGATGCGGGAAATGCGATTACTAATGCATCAGGGCCCAACTGCCTCTGCACACACAGCGGAGTGGACGCAGGAGTTGGAGGCTAGGATGGTACGCCAACTGGGGGAACTAATCGACGCACGGCTCCGAAACCTAGAGGCTCGACCGAATCTTCAACAACAACCACGCCCCTCTATTGTGGAGGATGGGATAGGAAGCCGGGTTGCTGGTATCCGACAGCAGAGCTGCTCCGAAGCCTCGGAGGACAAGGAACCGAGACCAAGGAAAACAAAGACCACCTCCAAACTGACCCAGGATGTGACGGAAGCCAAAGAGAAAAAGAAGGGACAGAAGAAGCAAAAGAAAAAGAAAAAAGGAGCAGGAAATGAAGGGCAGGCGGTGGAACCAGCGTCTATTCTCTCGCCTGCGGTGGTGGTTTCTTCGCATCTTGACGCGGAATTCCCTGTGGTGCCGACACCCACCTCTTCCGGCGAAGGCTGGTCAGTGGTGGGAAAGAAAGGCAGGGCCAGCGTGAATAAGGTTCAACAGCCTGGGCGCAATAAGCAAGCTACAGAACTGCGGAGGGCATCTAAACCAACTCAATCTAGACTAAGGGCTCCGCGATCCGCGGCAGTGGTTTTAACCATTCCTACAGAAGCCCGGAACAACGGTGCAACGTACGCTGCGGCCATCAAGGAGGCGAGATCAAAAATAGATTTGAAAGAAGCGGGCATCGAATGCGTCAAATTTCGCCAAGCGGTTACGGGAGCCACTATCATCCAGATCTCCGGGCCCGACAGTAGCGATAAGGCTGATTTGCTGTCAGTTAAACTGAAGACCTTGTTCAAAGACAGAGAGATCAAAGTCTCTAGGCCGGTTAAAATGGCGGATCTTCGCGTGTCAGGCCTAGACGCGTCTATCACAGTGAATGACTTGAAGGAAGCCGTAGCTGCAAAGGGAGAATGCCCAGCGGAGCAGATAAGGGTAAGCCAACTGCAACAAGACAGATCCGGTTTGTACGCAGCTTGGGTAAACTGCCCTGTAACAGCAGCCAAAAACATCGCCGAGGGACGCTTCCTCGTCGGATGGGTGGTGGCGAGGGTAAAGGTGCAAAAGCCACGTGAGTTACGCTGCTTTCGCTGCCTTGAAGTTGGCCACGTTGCCAACCGTTGCACAGCGGAGTGTGACCGCAGCCAGCTGTGCTACCGCTGCGGGCAGCCAGACCACAAGGCCGCCAATTGCACTGCCAAGCCAAATTGCATTATTTGTGCGGCAGCAGGCAACAAGGCAGACCATCGCCTAGGTGGTAGTGGATGTTCAGCCGAAAAAGGAACAAAAGGAAAGCTCAATAAACATATTGCGGGCTCCCGGGCAGGGGGAACAGATATGGAGATAGTGGAAAGCGCCAAACCATAAAATGGAACTACGTTTTTTGCAATCAAATCTCAACCACTGTGCCAGAGCTCAGGATCTGCTGGTCCAGAGCCTGGCACAGTGGTCGATTCACGTCGGAATTCTATCAGAACCGTATGCTGTTCCCCCTGGGCGGGATAACTTTATCGGAGACATCGACGAGGTGGCTGCTATAGTTATAACACAAGCGGATGGATCACCTACAATTTCTGCACATGCGAAGGGCCACGGCTGCGTAGCTGCTAGGTTCACGGACATAATTGTGATCGGAGTATACTTCTCACCGAATAAAACGCTTTCTGAGTTCGAAGCGTTTTTGGGAGAAGTATGCTCCCTGATTCAATGGGGTCACCCCCACCAAGTTATCATCGCTGGAGACCTAAACGCAAAATCGGTCGCATGGGGTTCCTCAACATCAAATGCTCGTGGAGACGTCCTTTTAGAATGGCTCGCAGCTCGAAACCTGGTCCCATTGAATCTAGGCAACGCAAACACATGTGTGCGGATGCATGGGGGTTCAGTGGTCGACGTGACGTTTGCGAGTCCCACTCTTGCCGGTCGGATCAAGGGCTGGCGGGTCCTGTCGGAGGTTGAGACCTTATCTGATCATAAGTATATCAGGTTCGAGGCTCTTCTAACGACGGGATCTACGAGGAACTCAAGATCTGTTCCTATAGAGGCCGGCCCACGATGGTCTCTAAAGAGTCTGAATGGTAACCGCTTAGAATTGGCGTCCTTAATCAGGGCGTGGTGTCCAAGACCTGACACTATAAATGTAGACGCTGAGGCTAATTGGTTTGGCGAGACAATGGCGCAAATATCGGATGCAGCAATGTCAAGGCTAAGGAGATCTCTCCCACGGAACGAAGTTTACTGGTGGTCGAGGGATCTTGCGCGGCTCCGATCAGTCTGTGTTACTGCTAGACGCCAGTACACCAAATATAGGCGAAAGCGGAGGCGTGCTGACTATTCCACCGTAGAAGAGGCTGAACGGTACGCTGTATACCAGAACGCCAAAAAAGCTCTTAGAGAAGCTATCGCGGTCGCAAAAGAGAGAGCATGGACCGAATTACTGGATACACTAAACCTGGATCCCTGGGGTCGCCCTTACAGGCTGGTGATGAACAAGCTGCGTCCCTGGGCCCCACCGATCACGGCTAGGTTAGAACCAGCGCTACTTAAAAACGTAGTTACTACCCTATTTCCAGGTCGCAATACAATTGACCCGGCGGACCGAGTTAGGTGCATAAACCATGAGGAAATGATCTGTGATGAAACTATCCCGGACGTATCGTTAGCAGAACTGAAGGCGGCGGTAGACCGCCTCAAAAGAAAAACCACTTCCCCAGGCCCCGACGGCGTGCACGGTAGGGTATGGTCTCTTGCCCTATCACATGGTCTGGACCAGCGCTTCTGTGAACTACTTACCGAATGCTTTAAGAGCGGGAGGTTTCCAGAACGTTGGAAAGTGGGCCACCTCGTGCTATTAAGGAAGAGTGGCAAACCGGCGGACCTGCCATCAGCGTACAGGCCGATCGTCTTACTTGATGAAGCCGGCAAGCTTTTCGAGCGCATTATCGCTAACCGCATCCAAAACCATCTGGCAATGATCGGACCAGATCTCGAGGAAGCTCAGTATGGTTTTAGGCGAGGACGCTCGACAGTGGATGCAATAGCACGCCTGCGCGACATTGCAGAAGGATGCATTTCCCAGGGTGGGGTAGCATTGGCAATATCCTTGGATATTTCCAATGCATTCAACACCCTACCTTGGGACAAAATCTTGGACGGTCTGTCTCGACATCGTTTGCCGCTGTATCTTCGCCGCATCATTTCATCATACCTCCGAGGGCGTCAAATTACCTTTCCACGGAAAGACGGCTGGGGTAGGCATAGGGTTGAACGTGGTGTTCCACAGGGCTCTGTTCTGGGACCTCTACTGTGGAACATCGGGTACAATCAGGTGTTACGAGGAGGGCTGCCGCAAGGGGTAAGCACCATATGCTACGCCGATGATACCCTAGTTGTATCTGTAGGCCGCGATTTTAGAGAGGCCCGACTCCAAGCCACGGCCGGAGTAGCTCAGGTAGTGGCCAGAATAAAAAGCCTCGGGCTCAAAGTAGCCCTTGATAAATCCGAGGCTATCTGTTTTCATGGCCATCGGAGAGCACCACAGTCTGGAGAAGAGATCGTGGTGAGTGGGGTGCCCATCCGGATCGGGCCCCGACTGAAATACCTAGGTTTGGTGCTCGATCCGCGATGGACATTTCAAGCTCACTTCTCTGCACTGGCTTCAAAACTTACCACCACGGCAGCGGCTCTAAGCCGTATCATGCCCAATATTGGAGGGCCTAACAGGGCGTGTCGCAGACTCTTCGCCGGAGTGGTGCGCTCACAGGCGCTGTACGGATGCCCAATATGGGCCGACAAACTTTTGACGCGAAATACGATCACGCTGAGGCGGTCGCAGCGAGTGATAGCTATAAGGGTAGCAAGGGCGTATCGCACCGTGTCGTATGATGCGGTGTGTGTTATAGCCGGTACTGCACCTTGGCATCTCGAGGCGGCCGCCCTGGCAGAAGTCTACTGGCGCCGAGCGGAAGTAAGGGAGAGGGATGAAGAGGTGCCCTCCGAAACGCTTGAAGGGTGGAAGCGGGAGGCTCGCGACGCGGTATTCGTCAACTGGAGTCGGGAAATTAATTCATCCTGCGTGGGGGCCTGGACCCTCAACGCGATAAGCCCAGTGCTCAGAAAATGGGTAGAGAGGAGGTGGGGGCCTCTCAGTTACCGGCTTGTGCAGATCCTGTCAGGACATGGATGCTTTGGCAGCTACCTGCACAGGATAGGTCGGGAACCGGCCCCCACCTGCCACCACTGTAGCGGCCAACTGGACACGGCCCATCACACCCTGGCCGAGTGCCCGGCATGGACGGCGGAGCGAAGGCATCTTGAAGGCTTGCTGGGAGAAGATGAGTTGACCCTGCAGGGTCTCGTGAAAGTGATGGTCAGTGGCGACACTGAATGGAAGGCGGTCTTGGCCTTTTGCGAGGCCGTGATCAAAGCAAAGGAGGTTGCAGAGAGGGCCCGGGAGAATGACCCAACGGCGGATCCTCTGCGCCGACGAAGACCCGGCAGACGCAGGCGTCTGTACGTCCAGCAATAGGACTGAAATATTATACGGTTTGACGAATAAGCGCAGGGGGAGGTTTACGTAGAAACGAGCATATTGTAGCTATGCTCGCTGCAAGTAAACCGGCCCCCCCTGCGATAGAAGGCGGATAGCCCGGCAATAGGGCGGCGTTATCTTCTGATACCGACGTCTATTGCCACCTTATGGGCTTGGGTGAGCCGCCAAGTCGCGGCAATCTCCACGTACGCGGTGGGGGTATAAGGCCTGGCTGTTAACCCCTGCCGCCGAAGGTGAACGCAGGCCACCGTTGGGTTTTAGTGGGTATGGCTTCTCGCGAGTCCCACATACCCCCTCACGCAGAAAAACTGCAAAGGGGGATGCGTAAATGCATTTCCCAACGTTGTTAAAAAAAAAAAAAAAAAAAAAAAAAAAAAAAAAAGGCATACTTCGTTCTGTAGACCGCGCAAGACATTGTCCATAACCCTCTGAAAGGTGGACGGAGAATTCTTAAGTCCCATGGGCATTCTTAAAAATTCGAAATGCCCATGTTCCACGCTAAATGCAGTTTTAGAAATATCATTAGGATCCATCTCAACTTGTAGAAACCCGCTAGCTAAATCTAGTGTACTAAAGTATTGACACTTGCCTAATTTGTCAAGGACGTCAGTAATGTTTGGTATAGGATATTTGTCGTCAATAGTTTTTTCGTTTAATTTACGAAAATCTACGACTAATCTCCATTTCTGCTTCCCTGAAGCGTCTGCCTTTTTGGGAACAATCCAAATTGGTGAGCTCCAGGCTGAGTCTGAAGGTCCTATAATACCTTGACTTAACATTTTTTGAATTTGATCTCTAACTTCATTTCTATGTACAAATGGATACCTATAGCTTTTAGAATGAATTGGTACTTCGTCCGTGGTTCGTATGCGATGTTTTATTTTATTAGTAAATGTAAGTGGTTCATCTTCTATATAGAATACGTCTGAATACTGTGCAACTAATCTTTCTAAGTTAGCTCGCTCTTCCTCATTTAAATGATCTGTACGTAACCGAGATATAACGTCTGATGTACGGGATGATAACTTATTTGAATTAAATAATTCTGTATTATATATTTCACCGGAGACATGTCTATCCATTGAGAAAATGATATCATGTTGAGTTGGATTACGAACCTCTAAAATTCCTCTGTTATTTTTAACCGACGTTAAACAATACGGTATAACGCAATTTGATATAAATTGTTCTGGTATTAAAGTGTCACCATTTGGTACATTAACGGGTAATTTAAGTAATTTGGAAGACTCCGCTGGTAAAACGCATTCATATAAATTTACATTGGACGAATTATACATTTTAATAGGGTTAGTGGCATTACGCGTAATAAACTGTCGAGTTTTTAAGTCAATTTTCGATTCCAATTTTTCGAGCAAATCTAGGCCTATAAGTCCGTCAAATACGTCGTGAAACTTATATACAAAAAGTGTAATTTTATCAGTCTCTTGAAACTCTTTGAAACATGGTATAGTAATAGAGAAATCGTTTCTAGTAGTAGCATGTATATTAGTGACTTCGAAAGGATCGTAATTTAATCTTATATTTGAATAAAACTTTTGGACCGCTTCGGGACTTATAAATGACTGATTAGCTCCTGTGTCTAATAAAAGTTTTAATGGTGGGTCTAAAATCTGTATGTACGGTAGCTGCCTTTGTGTCTGCAAATTAATTTCTATCTTGGCTTTCTTGTGAGGCTGGCCTTCGGAAAATTCTCATTGTCTGTCGAGTCAGTTTGTTGGTTAGTATCATTACTTTCATTAATTTCACATACGTTTTCTGATGGCATGTCGTAATTTTGATCATAAATCGCGTCATGGTTAGAGTAATTATCGTCGGCATAGTCAACATAATAGTTGTTATAGTCAGCGTCATAGTAGTCATAGTATGGAGAGTAATATTCATATGGTACACATTCATTAACATGGACATCACGAGTTTTAAAATAGTTAGTAGGTGGTGGGTTACCATGCTTACGCCAGTCATGTCCAGTCGAGGGTGATTCCTTCGTGACATAATGACTCACGCCACTCATTGGCGTTGGACCTTTATAATAATTTGGTTGAGGACGTTGTGGTAATCGGAATACGTTGCTATGGGGGTTATAGTTAGGTGGAATAGCTCGGAATATTTGTTGGGTACGTGTGGGCATTCTAGGAACGTGCTGCTGGTTTTGAACAGGCATTCTAAATTGATACGGTGGGTTTGGTCGGACTTTAGGAGGAAACATATATGGTTGAGGTACATAGAGGGGCTTGGGTACATGAAAATTGGATGACGGCATTAAAGAATTATTATATATAGACTTAGGTACATTATTATAATTCGAATTACTAAATTTGGATGAAGCATCGTTTCTTTGTTGTAAGTAAATTGTATTTAATTCCTCCTGAACATACTCTAATGCTTTTTCTATTGTTTCGGGCCTCATACAGCGTATACGCGACCCGAGGGGTTCTTTAAGACCCCTAACAAAAGCCTGTTTCGTCAATTTTTTATATAGGTCACGTTTTGCGTCTATAGTACTTTTAAGTGATTCATGTAAAGTTACGTAAGTCATCATGGTACTGAATAAAGACTGTAATCTATCATAAAACTCTTGGGGCGAGCTGCCGCCCTGGGTTTGTGACGCTATATCATTATACAGAGCCGTCTCGTCCCTCTGGTCAGAAAAATTGTTAACTAGGGCCTCACGGATTCCACCCCAACTATCAGGAATACCGTTAGTATTAATGAGGCGTGCCGCCGGTCCCGTGATTTTATTTAAAATGCCATTTATCAGCGATAAATTTGAAAGAGTGGACTCGGGGTCATCTTTTATATATTTAATAACTAATTGGTCGCATATTTTAATAAATCGTGTTAATACATGGGGGTTACCATCAAAATCTGGGACCACCCTTAAGCATTTAAAAATTTCTTCCGTGTCAAATGACATAATAAAACTATCAATACTTCTTATACTATCAACTAAACTATTTCTCGAGGACTGTTGGGAATTAACAGCCTCGGTACCCCGGGATTTCCTAGGATGGAAAATCGTGAAGGTTTATTCTAAAATTAATATAGGAATATAATATAGGAAAGCAACACAATAAATAATTCTGTGCAACTCACATTAACATGGTTTCCGTATCGATGGCTGGATACTGCTGATGTTCTGGATACTCGCTTGGGTTTTTAAAAAAACCGGTCGGCCGCGCGGGGCCTCGGAACCGATATTTATTTCGGATATATCTTCCCGCCGGGCGACCCGAGTATCCTACCGACTGCGCCAGTTAAATTCACTTTACAGTGAATTAATAAAAAAATCATATATTTTAAATGATTTTAATTAAAAATAAAAATTACAAGTACGTGTTATCATGAGCACGATGCTTCACAATATATTTTAATTCTAATATTATAATCTATAGGAATAAGACGTTCTCACGATCGAAAGCACACCGTCAGCGCTTCACGTTACATATAGCGTAGGGTTGTCACATAACTAACGAACTAACCTTTTTGTATTATTATTTATAAATATAAATTCATAAACAATAAATTTATAAAGAATAGAAATAGAAAAAATTCGACCACTAAAGAATGCTGGTTCGAGTCCCGCCTCGTTATCGACAAGAATTTTTAAAACACGAAGATTTTTAAAAATGTAACCAATGAACACAATCAATATTAGATTAACTGTAATGGTGTCTAGTTTGACTTAAAATAATAAACATCTACCCTCACTTTTAAAAATGTAGTATATTCACACGAATTATAAGCGCACCTTATAGGGAAGGGAAGATATGGGTTAAAGAGTTAAATAAATAAATAACATAATTATATTTAAATTATTAATTTTTAACATTGTGTTCAGTAGTGTTAACATGTAAATTGATTTGATTTTTACGAAATCTCATAGATGGCACTGTTTCAAATTTGTATACTAATAAATTCATTAAACTGATTCTCTGCCCAAATTACGTAAATGACATAGTTTTTATTGTGTAAAGCTAGATAATAGCATGGCTTACCCGAAACCAACATTTAAACATGAGTCTTTAGATTGTACGCTGTCGTAATACACGGAATACGTAAGAAAAAAAAAGGTTCACAGCTCCTCCCCCGGAGGTGATAGCATGATAATATGTTTAAAAAAGCCTCACCCGACCTGTTAGTAATATTCATGCAAAATTTGAAGTCAATCTATGCAGTACTTTTCGAGATTAGCCTGGACAAACATACAGACAAACAGACAAACAGACAAACAGACAAACAGACAAAAATTCTAAAAACTATGTTTTTGGCTTCTATATCGATTATAGATCATGGATTATGTATTCTTTTAAAAAAATATTCAATGTACAGTTTTGACTTTCCTACGATTTTATTATATGTATAGATATCTACATTTTTAGGTAGGTATATTAGCTAGGTTAAAAGTATACGAATAACTAAATGTGACTTGAATGTTGCCAAAAGGTTATCTAGGATTTAATTTTTTAATCTTAAAAATTAAAATATAGGCGCAACATATTTGTATGAATACAAATCAAATTCTTTTTTTCACTATTCTTTCCTTTTTTTTTTCTAAAACATTTAAATAATGTATGAATAAAACTCGTTTTCAATAAATTAAGTGTATCTATTATTTATGTTTATTATCACATTACATCAAATACAAACAAACAGTATGTATTTAAGATTTGTTAGGTCACACTGAGTCGTGAATAGATTTAGTTTCCCATACATTTATGTTTAAATGAATTAAATATGAAACACTAATGTCATTGACCTTATAGGACTCAGGGTAATTGCTAATCTTAACTTATAACAATATGTATTATCTAAAAACGGGAAAGTTTGAATGTATAACTGTGCTCCGCGGTTTTATCTGTAGTGCGTCGCTCCTGTTGGTCTTAGCGAGATGGTATATAGCCTATAGCCTTCCTCGATAAATGGGCTATCTAACACCGAAAGAATTTTACAAATCGCACCAGTAGTTCTCGAGATTAGCGCGTTCAAACAAACAAACTCTTCAGCTTTATAATATTAGTATAGATTATTTATAAATACTCGCGTAAAATCAAACACAAGATTGATTAATTCACAAAATAAAATATTAAACTCTAAATGGTACGATGCATTTCAAAAACTAACCTAAATAAGTAATTCCCATATATTCGCTTTTTTTAAACATTTCTATAAGACACCTAAGAACCTGCCCAAAACCATTTTGAAAAACGTCATTAAAAATCCCCTCATACAAAAGACAATAAAATGGCTCCCACGGGCCGATGTGCTCATTCAGGCCCATGACTCAACGTCATGGTTCACGGCTTTTTAACCAAGATACTTAAATACACAACTATGTTATATTAACTTTTGTAGTAAAGAAGAACTACCTATTATCACTAAATACTTCAAATTCATTTATTAACAGAACAACATAGGTCCACTTGTTAGTAATTTCTTATCACTATGTTAGTAGATATTATAAATAATAATAGTTTAAAAAAACTAAAAAACACGCTTTTAGTTCGGTTTTCTATAAATCGCGTGTTTTTTAACTATTATTTATTTTATCAAATTAGTGTATTGTCATCGGTCCTAAATAAATCTACAAAGTTTGAACGAAATCTGGCCGTTTAAAGTGGGTCAAAATCGCGCCCAAAGAAGTCGGTAATCGGTTACAAACATACAGGTGAAGCTAATATAAAGCGTGTAAAAAGGGAAGAAACGAAAAGAGGAGAGTGAAAAATGGATATTTACTATCACATTTAATGAAACTAAATCGTTCGGAAAGTTTGTCTGTGTTTTTAAATTATAAAGCTTTTTAAAGAGTGTATGTTTGAACGCGCTAATCTCAGGCGAACTACTGGTCCAATTTGAATAATTCGTGTTAGAAAGCCCATTCATCGAGGAAGGCTATAGATTATAGGCTATATCATCACGCTAGACCTAAGACCAAGGAGCGGAGCCACGCGGGTGAAACCGCGGAGCGCAGCTAGTACTTTGGTAAATATAGGTAGGTATTTAGGTAGCCTATATCTTTGTCTCAGAAAAATGGAGCTTTCAACTGTTGCAAGAGTTTTTGAAATCAGCCAAGTAGTATTAGTGTTTGTGGTAACATTAAAAACACATACATACAAAAACAAATCTTTGCTCTCTATAATATATTAGATAGATTAGATATCTAGAATACCTGCAAAGGAATACCAAAATATATCCACATAAGTTCGTGAAATAGATATTTGTGTAACAAATATAGGTACCCATCACGATACCCAACCGCACGAGTTTCCGGTGTGCAAGCGAGACAGTGATATGACACCTGCGTCTTCGTCTTCGTTTGATTCACCTGTGTGTTTGTACCTATGTTACTCCTAACTCGATTTTGAAGTCAAACGGACAGTTTTAATTATCTTTGTACACTTTAAGATCGATGACAATACAATAATTTCATGAGTTTATTAAAGCCAGTAGCCACTAAAACCTGTTTTAAAATACAACTAAACAATTCAACAAAAACGCTTGTCAAAGCTTGTGAGCAAATTAGAATGGACGCTTGTCACGCAAAACAGATGAATGAATCTTGATGAAATACCGCACAGATATAGTTTGAAATTTATACTTTAACTAGCTTACCGCCCGCAGCTTCGCCCGCTTTGACTAAAACTTAATAAATTATATACTAAAACCTTCCTCTTGAATCACTCTATCTATTAAAAAAACCGTATCAAAATCCGTTGCGTAGTTTTAAAGATTTAAGCATACAAAGGGACATAGGGACAGAGAAAGCGACTTTGTTTTAATATACTATGTAGTGATATGAGCATTATTTGTTTTGTATAGGTACATAGGTATTACCTATACAAAAGAAATAATGTTATACCTGAATACCTAGCCTGTAGGTTATCAATGTAACATACAAGAGAAGCCATGAGATAAAGCTAGTAAATATGTATAATCTTTCATTACATTTACATTTATGTAAAAGTTGTTTTTATTATTTTTTACGATAATATCCGTTCGCGCGTAAAACGAGTCCGTCATTATAGGTTTTGTTCTTCACGAGTAATTTATTATTAATTTTCTCTTATTTTATCACACGCAAGTTTGTTTATATTTTTTAAATTTTAGAAAGTAAATGGGTGCAATTATATTTCTGGTTGCGGGTGACATAATCTTTAAGATAATACCTAGACATCTTCTTTTTTATTTAATCTTTTTTGTAGTATTTTTAAATATCTCAGGACATAGGACATGTGAATTTAGCAAACTGACATGCGGTCAATATTGTTGTCTTTATACCCACGCTCATAGTAGTTTATGTGATCTGTGCCCACGCTTATGCACCTACCTCTGTGACCTACCTACTTACAAAATTGCCACCCTTCGAAAAAATTGAATTATGTAGGTACCTACCTACTTAGTACATTTCTAAACTAAAATAATTAGCTAAGTATAGTCATGGACAAATAGTTATATTTGTCTATGGTATAGTCATGGACAAATATGTATAGTTCAAAACATCTCTTAAACATTTTCATTTAATGAATTCATAGTATAATACGTGACATTTAAAATATTCTACACACAAGCAAGTCGTTAGTGTTTAATTTAAATAAATATCTGTGACCTAGTGAATGGTGAATGTCCTATGTGACTATGTCCTAAGTATTATATTTATATATAAAAACTGACATTTAGCCATATCCTTGGTTCCCAGAACATTTAAATACCATTGCATTCTAAAATCACGTTACATTCCTTTAGGTTAAGCAACGTAACGCGCGGTAATTTATTTGATGGGTAACCGATTTGACAACGTCAGTATTTCAATTATAATTTGATGTTGAAGTATGCGGGTAATATAAAACGGATAAGGTATTCCAAAACCAACAAACAAAACTAAACAAAGATATTAATTTAAAGCGTGGGAAGGAAAGCTTTTTTTTTCTTAAATTATCGTCTAAAAACGTTTGCCGTATCAGAAGAATAATAAAATACATTTAAAACAAATCAAAATCGAAATACATCATTTGAAAATCGAACGTAATCTCAAAATCTATTACTCATTGAAAGAAACGCCACCGAAATAAAAGGGATGAGACACAAAACACCTGTGCTTCAAACATTCTAAAAAAAAAACAAAAAAAGTTACCAAAACAAGACCGACCTCTGTTCGAGCGACTCGATCGAAATTTAAAAGTTCGATTATAAACTGTATTACAACGCCATAAAGTTGGCAACCCTGATACCATAGACATTTAAAAAAAACTAGTTATGTGGGAACAAAAAACGGGGCAAGAGACGGCTACCTAATTTTTTAGCGTCATAATTTATTTGTAGTTGAACATAAACAATCTACTATTGATATTTAGCCTGTGTTTTGGTTTGTCAATAGTTTTGTTGACGTATCATAAACAAATTCCCATCTTGACATGTTGTATAGTTTATGGGACAAACATTTGTTGGGTCTTTTTCTATGCCCTTTGACTTTTACAAACGAGCGTCCATAAAATTTACTCAAACATGTAAAATGTGTTGCTATTTTGTTTAATAATTTGGTAATAACTGCCAAATTGAATTTCTAGGAAAGCCATACATTTTGATATTACAAAGTAAACAAATTAATTTAAATATGTTATTTAAATAAACGTTAACCAAATAAATAATAAGAGCAGTGGTGGCTCAGTGGTGAGACCTCGGACTTCGAATCGATAAGTCCGGGGTTCAAGACCGGGCGAGCGCGCAGGAAATAAATTGATTTTTCAATTTATCTGCGCATGTTGTAACATCACCACTGCTCGAACGGTGAAGGAAAACATCGTGAGGAAACCGACATGTCGAAGAATCAAAAAGTTCGACGATATGTGTCATCCGCCAACCCGCACTTGGCCAGCGTGGTGGATTATATATGGCCTGTACCCTCATAGGAGTCCCGTGTCCCAGCAGTGGGAACATATATGGGCTGATGATGATGATGATGAAATAAATAATATGTTATTTTAATAATTACTTTTAATAATAATTAATTTATTAGTTATCATTAGTTACCAAAAATAATATTAGTAAATAAAAACTAAAAACCACACTTTTAACATATGAAATTATTGTATTGTCACCGATCCTTGTTATGTGTATAAAGTTTGAAATAAATCAGTCCGTTTAAAGAGTCGTTCATATACCTTTCACATACAAATATACAGGTGAAGTTAATAAATGCGTGTTATAAAGCCAAAAATTAATGACCCATCTTTACATACCTGTTACAGAGGTCATGTACTGGTGTTAATTGACACCAAAACCACTGTTATCAATACACTTGTTTTTATATTTTAGCGTAATGATGAATGGATTTTGATCATTGAGAATTTTTTATAAAGATTCAAGCAAACGAGTTATGTCATAAAAGTTAAGTAATAATTTTGCGTAGATTTTTTGATATTTCTAAAGCGTCATTGATGATGATAAGGTAAAGTAAATGTTAGAAAATTATATTGTTTTCTATCATAGTACCTATTTCTATGGAAAACTTATTATGAAACTAATCAGAAAATTTATAATTCATCTACGTTTAGAGCTTACAATATTAAAAATCTTGCTTCTAATCTTCTTATATATAAAAATGAATCGCAAAATGTGTTGGTAAGCGCATAACTCGAGAACGGCTGAACCGATTTCGATAATTCTTTTTTTATTATATTCCTTGAAGTACGAGGATGGTTCTTATGTAGAGAAAACGTAAATATGTACCACGGGCGAAGCCGGGGCGGACCGCTAGTAATTATTAAAAATTAAAATACGTGTGTTATTAAATAGAATAAAACAGATAAGTAAGGTAGGTACCTACCTTATTTAAGATGTGTCTAGACAGCATTTAATTAGTTACAGATAAATTATTGTAGGTAGGTTTTATTGTACGTCGTATAAGTTTTAAAAATTATTATTAAAATATCTGTTAATAAACTGATAACCCGTACCTATATTATAATATATATGTATCTGATATATATATCAGAGCAATAAATAATCATTATGTAAATATTTTAATTAATAATCATGTTCTCTAATAAATATCTAAACTTGAGTAAATTCTTAATCTATTTCATTATCAATGTCACTTATATAATAGCAAAAATATATAGAAAGTAACCTTTTGGCAAGAAAGATAGCTCTGATAATTTAATAGTCTGGAAAAAGCATAAGCTTCTTTCGAGGGAAAATGGGAGTTTAGATTCTAAAAATTAACGACCCAGAAACTCGAGGGTGACGCAATTATTTATTAACCAATAGCTTTTCATTACATTAATTATCCATTTAGCAATTATTGGCAATATTTAACAGATAGAAACGGCTTTGTCCTGTAAGTAATTAAAATCTAAATAAAATAAACGCTTTCTCGTAATTGTTTATGGTAAATCGATCAACGCTACCTAATGCTAATCAAATGTCAAAGTTCACACATGTTGACACAGCCCATGCTTGTAAGAAAAAAAAAAACAACGCCTGTCAAATTTAGAACGAAAACCCTCGCGAAAACCCTATTCGCTGCTAGCTATAACGCATCCGAATTGAAAAGTCAACCTGTTATAAAACAAATCAGCGTATCAAATGTATTTTAAAACGATTTGCATAAACGAATACGCAGAGATGTACGCAACGAAGCTACGCAGGTCTCAAGCTCCCCGGGCAATGATCACCCCTCTACCCCACCCCTAATTTGTCCACTCCGCGTCGAGCTCGCGTCGCGTGAAGACGTGTATGTGCCGCGTCATTCCCACCTGTGGCTAGTGCTCGTTGTGTACAAAATTTTATGAATGGATAACCGGTTCCCATGGATGTGTTTTAATTCAGTGATAGTGTGTTGACCTTTATTAATCTGTGTTGAAACTGTGAGTGGAGGCTGGATTTGTGACATTAACAAAGTAAGCAAATATGCTACGATAAGTGGCTAAATATCGATGTTCTAAGAATTTATATCGGCCTATGAATAATAAAATAAGGGTGGCATCTTTTTAGATAAACTTCAGTGTCGATTTTGTAGGAAACTAAAGAATGTTTAGGTAGAACTCGGGATCGAATAGAAAACGTATAGCTTTAATATGTTGTGGATATTATCGTGTTTTGAGATCAAACATACACAATAAATCTTTAATATGATGTTTCATTAACTGTAGGTAATAATAAGGAGGTATACTTATATGTTATGACAAAGAATTTTCATCCACCCTCCATATTAACCGACCAAAACGATAGCCTTCATTAAATTTAAACGAATATAACATTATTTTCTAATTAGAATCTATTAATAGACACGAAAATAAGCAAATTGTTAAGAAAATTCTCGAATTAGAGAAAATTAACAATTAGAAATGGAACATTAGAAAATTCGAAATTGGAACGTTCATTTTTTACCGTCTATAGGCAAAAACAAAATTGGTTGTTTTTCAATGTACTTATTACTTACCTACAGATATACAGTAATAATATAAATATAGGTAGTAGAAAATTTCTAAATTAAAACTTTTAACATCATAAGATTATAATATATTCAAAACGAACATAGTCTATTAATCTACTAGACTTTTTTGTAAGCACTTAATGTACTTAGGGACTTAATATTCTCTGAAACAAACTGCCAACAATGTAGGTAGGTACCTAGGTATGTAGTAGAAAATTCTAGACATTGCTTGGGATAAAGCCTAACTTATCTAGGATTCTGGGTGCTTAAATGTAGTTTCTTCGTTAGTCGTAATTAAATTGAGAAAAGTAACAGGCTCAAGTATTACGTTTTGGTGTTAGTTGTAAAGGGTTTAAATTTTAATCATAGTTTAGGACTTAGGTATTTATCTTCTCTTAAGATTGCATTACAATCTAGGTAGGTATGAAGCTGTTGATATTATAAAGCCGAAGTTTGTTTGTTTATTTGAACGCGCAAGTCTCGGGAACTACTGGTCCGATTTGAAAAATTCTTTCGGTTTGAGATAGCCCATTTATCGAGGCTATAATATTACGTATATCATCTCGCTAAGACCAACAGGAGCGGAGAAATGCGGGTAAAACCGCGGGGCACAGCTTGTTCACAATATTAGTAGGTTTACTTTAGAGTAGACGACTACCTGGGTACTGGGTAGATACTAATTTCTACGATATTCGAGATAAAACTTAACTTTTTTAAAGTCGGTAAACTAGTCTTAAGTATACCATAAGTCCATAACCCCAACGTTTGATAAAATATTTGAGTTATTAAATCACAATTTTCACAGAAATTCCATAAATTCTAAAAATGTAATTTTAATGTTTACCTAAAGCCAAATTAATTTCGCGATCAAAGGGTAGAGGGTTTATTAATTATATTATACAACCGTCTCTTTGAATCGTGTTTATAAATTAGAAACCAAGTAGGTTTTAAAGTAAAGTCCCGTGTCCCCTAGTGGGGTAAGGGGCAGATGCATTATCCATACATCTGTTTCACTGATCGATTTTCTTTAGAGACAAGTAGGTGATCAGCCTTCTGTGTCCTGTCAGACCGAGACATTTTTTTTTCTTCGTCTCCACCGGGAATCGAACCCAGGACCCCTCGGTTCTACGCACATGCGTCAACAACTGTACCAAGGAGGCGGTCTAAGTAGGTTTTAGTCATTGTTAAAACTATAAGGTAAAGAAAATCGATCAGTGATGGGACATGGGATAGCACGTAGTCTTGACTTTAGCACTAGCTGCGCTCCGCGGTTTCACCCGCGTGGCTCTGCTCCTGTTGGTCTTAGCGTGATGATATATAGCCTATAGCCTTCCTCTATAAATGTGCTATCTAACACCGAAAGAATTTTTCAAATCAGACCAGTAGCTCCTGAGATTAGCGCGTTCAAACAAACTCTTCAGCTTTATAATATTAGTATAGATCTATAATAAAAGTAATACTTACTAAATAGGTAGTCACTGCATAAGTTATCTATACTAATATTATAAAGAGGAAAGGTTTGTTTGTATGTATGTATGGTTTTCACGCATAAACTACTGGACCGATTTTGATGTTGAATGAATTTGGCACAGATAATCTTTAGACCCTGAGAAAGAACATAGGCTACCTTTTATTGCGAAATAGTACCACGGGCGAAGCCGGGGCGGACCGCTAGTACTAGATAAATGTTACGTTTTATCCTGTTTAAAATTCGTATTTTTTTTCAAATATTGTACTTATGAAAGCTTAAAAAATTATGTATTGTTTTACAAATTACGTAAGTTTCAAGATGTTTGCAAACAGCTGAATAGAATTTGATGTAAATCAGCATATTAAATAGATCAATACAGAAATATATTGAGTACTTTTTCGTGTTCAGTACAAAAGAAGTCGCGGGAACGAGCTGTTGTTGAAATTAATAGATTTCCGGTACTAATAAATTTGTAATAATGCTGATTCAAAAACATCAATTTAGTTATTTATATTATTACTAGCTTTCCGCCCGCAGCTTCGCCCGCGTTTTCAAAGAAAACCCGTTACCGTAGGATTTCCGGGATAAAACCTATCCTATGTCCTTTCTCGGGTATCAAAATATCTCTATACCAAATTTCATGCAAATTGGTTCAGTAGTTAAGGCGTGATTGAGTAACAGACAGACAGACAGAGTTACTTTCGCATTTATAATATAAGTATGGACTAGCGGAAACAAGCTATTATTTGCTACAAAATTGATTCATTTATAAAATACCGCGGACTTTGCCTAGCATCGATAGGTTTTTCGTCTCATCAAAATTGATACAGGCTTTGCAACTAAAATAATTGTTGATTGAATAATAATACTTTTATAAAGTCGAATAATTTTTGTTAAATTAAAAATAAAATATTTGCATAGTTATATTTTTGTGCTAAAATTAGTACCTATTCAAAGCTTTAAAATTGTAAGTATTAATATTATTCAATTCGATTTTATGAATGGGAAACTCGATTCTGCCTTATAGCTTCACCTGTTTATAAACAGGAAATATTTTAACCTTTATGCCACTCAAGAATAATATTTTTTCTGATATAATTTTGGAAATTCGAAGTAGTTTTTGAGTATATATTTTTTTTTTAATATTACTAGCTACTAGATACCTACTCCTATTAATTAGAGGTATATTTTTCATAGACTACAATATTTGACCATACGTTTCATAAAACTACATATTTTCATTCAACATTCAAATCGATACTATCGTTTAACCGTGACACACAGACAGACTTTCATATCCAATTTTGTATAGTTAACAGATGACGAAACATTCAACTCAATGATTTAACAGATGCAATATTTATCAATACAGGGCGTACACATATGGTCTGTTATCAATTATATTCCATTTTCAGATGTTACTATATTTGAATTTGATTACAATAGCTTTTGAATTTCAAAAAATTTGTTCTTTATTGTTAACTAGCTACGCCCCGCGATTTCTCCCGCGTGGCTCCGCTCCTGTTGGTCTTAGCATGATGATATAGTATAGGCTATAAGCCTAGCCTTCCTCGATAAATGAGCTAACTAACACCGAAATAATTTTTCAAATCAGACCAATTGTTCCTCAGATTAGCGCGTTCAAACAAACAAGCAAACTCTTCAGCTTTATAATATTATCAATTATTTATTGTTAGCTGTATTTTGTGGACACAGTTTTTCGTCTGTAGCTTTGCTCGGGATAAAATAACTATCCCTTTTTTTAAGTGGGGAAATCTTGCATAGATACCCACGGCCTCCAGGGAAGGGGCCGTGGTTTATGTCGGATTCCTACCGACCAAAACCCCACTGTGTTCCTTCAAGCCGCATCAACGACAGGACCACGGGTTTGGTAGAATTCGTCCGTGACCCCATCAGCGGCTGAAAATAACTATCCCTGTCATTTTGTGAACACAGTTTTTCGTCTGTGGCTTTGCTTTAAAAAATGTTGTACTTGTCTATCCCTGTGCTTATATCTTATCTTATCTATAATATAAAAATGAATCCCAAAATGTGTTGGTAAGCGCATAACTTGAGAACGGCTGAACCGATTTCGATAATTCTTTTTTTATTATATTCCTTGAAGTACGAGGATGGTTCTTATGTAGAGATAACGTAAATATGTACCACGGGCGAAGCCGGGGCGGACCGCTAGTTTCATATAAATATGTGCAGCTATTTTGACGTAATTGATATCTTAGTAGAATATTCTAGAGAATTAGTATTTTTATGCGGTTTTGCTCGTGTTAATATTAAAAGATATTTAAACACTTTCCTGTGTGAAATGGATTTTTCTAATTTTCATATCTTTGAAGTTATATAATCGGTTGAGTAATTTTGCCCCTCAAGATTGACAGACAAACAGATTTATCCTCGCATTTGTATAATTAAGTATTTAGTATGGATATGAATAGAAATGTCAGATACGCATTAAAAACAGGTTTTGGTGATAATTAAGTTCACATTTTTTTTATTCTAATGCTGCAAGGTGGATATTTTTTTGTGTTTGAGAATAATTAAAAATTCTAACGTCTGTTTTAAGGCACTGTCATACATTATGCGATACGATATGATATAGTTTAATTATCTCTTGATTTGTTTTCTGTATGAAAGTGTATATATATAAGGGAAAATTATTTAAATTGCATGAAAATATTTATAGAATGGGTTTTAAACGGAAAAATTATTTGTTTATTTGGTCGTTTTTTGTATGTTGGTGAGATAAAATAAGGAATACACCAAATGGATATTTCCTTTAGGTACTTCTTATACGAATTTAGATTTATTTTGTACTAGAGGTCCGCCCCGGCTTCGCCCGTGATACATATTTCGCAATAAAAGGTAGCCTATGTCCTTTCTCGGGTATCAAAATATCTCCATACCAAATTTCATGCAAATTGGTTCAGTAGTTTAGGCGTGATTGAGTAACAGACAGACAGACAGACAGAGTTACTTCCGCATTTATAATATTAGTATGGATTCGGTAGTTCAATTCTTATTCACTTAATACCTACTTACTGAATTCCCATTTTCCCAAGTATTTGAAGTTATGAAACTTAACAGTAGTCAAGTTTCATATTTGAACTTTGTAAAGTTACAATTACGTATTGATACTTTGTATGTGAATATGCCCTTTCCTTTATTAGAAAATGATTGATTTCAATTCTTTTCTCCTGACTTACAAAAATAAATGCTAAAACTAGGTGAAATTTGTGGGCTGTATTTTGCTGATCTAAAATGCCGGTGCTCGGTTTCACACCTAAAATATTCTGTTTAACAAGTCTAAAAGTTAAAATGTTTATGGATGATGGTTAACGTAAAAAAGTGTCAAATAGAGACAGGGACATTACCAAAAGTGGTGAAAGAAACCCTACCATCGTATAGCATAAAACAAAGTCTGTCTGTCTATCTTACCCTGTCTATCTTTAAAATTACGCTATCGATTTTGATAGCGTTTTTAAAAGACAGAGTGGTGAATGGACAAGGTTTTAGTATATTCATTAATTTTTACACAATGTAGACTTACTGTTAGTAAACGTATCGTAAATTTCACATTGACCAAACCTCCCTCACCCTTTTATTAAAGAACTATCAAATGTCTATAAATCGCATTGAGATAACCAGTTGCCAGCGGATGTACCTCATCCTGCGAGGCTTCGAACCGGTTGCAAGTATCACCGTTCCCACGTTGTTGCTAATATATTAAAAACACCGGACAAACTTGTTCTGTTTTGATTGGATTTAGTTGAAAGTGTGAGCGACATTTTGTTTAGGCAAGACGAAATTAGTGGATAGTAAATTGGTAATTAAATTTAAAATAGAAATTGTTCTATTAAATAACTTAAAATTGTGTCACATGAAAGCAAAATGTAGTAGCATAGTATGTAGTATAGCGTAGGACAGGATACAAAGATAGGAAGTAATATGTGACGAAAACTTGCACAATAATATAACGTGCACTTGTATATTTTTGTACGTTATCCTTTCCCCTTCCTTATTCATATTCATTCAAACCATTTCCGAGTTTCCGTAAATCTGTTACGACGAATATTATTAGTTTATCGCGCGTAAGGCCACTTAAAAGGATAATAATTTTATATTTGCTTTAAGTAAAATCTAAATTTATAAACAAATAAATATAAATGTATATTTATCGCTACCTTTAACACATTATGGATTGAACACGTTTCAGCAATAATCATAATTTACAAACAAATCATTAACAAACATTAGGTATAGTATTGGGCACAAACATGAACCTTGGGGTATGCAAAACATCTTTATCATATAACATACGTAAATGATCACACTCGTTGCTAATTCAAACGATATTTAATTGTCAAATGACATAGCAACAATGTCTTGTTAGCCACATGCAAATATAATAAAAAAGGGGCTAAAAATAAGAAACGCGGTGGCTTCTCCCCCGTAGAGGCAACGGTCGAGCCACATGGTGCGTTTATATTGGTCCTTGACGTACGATTTTTGACTTGTAATAATAAATGAATAAATTGTAGGAAGCGACCGCATGATTGGTTTTTAATAAGAATTCATGATATCTTGAAACTGCTTTGGTACATAATGATTAATGATATTGCAAATTGATGTTGTTTTATACGGTTAATAAATAAGTTCCCTTTTTTTAAATGTGTTAGAAAAAAGTTTAAAATTGGTTTTAGGTCGAGCAATGTATATTCTGTAAATAAAGGTGTTAGTAATTTCTTAGATTTTTAAGTTGTAGTTATCAATTAATCGAATTATATGTATGTTGATTAATTTATATTATAATGTTGTTGTAGTAATATAGTTGTTTTAATTGTTTATTCTAAACTTAAAAGAAACACGATTACGTAAACGATTAAAAGATCGAATTAGTAATATTATCTATACGAACCACTAGCCCCCATCTTTACCTTACACCTGCTCATTAAAAATTCTATTTACATTAGTTTTTGTACATTTCTGTGGGTTTAATTTGAAAATCTTGTTACAAGTTACCCTTTGATGGCTTATGACCCTCTAAAGGTAGGATCAAACGTAAATCCGAAACTATTTGAGGTATTGTCGTTAAGGCATGCGTTAACAAGTTTTGGTGTAACTTCAGATGCTCGAGCATTGTTCATGGTTATGGCATTGATTTTAAGGGTATCTTTGTGTAGATTTATTGGCTTCAGTTTATGATTTGAGGTTATTAGTATGAAACGTTGTTAGGATATAAATAAGTTACTAGTTTAAGGACAGGTTTCATGACGTCCTGATTCCTGTTTTGTTTTTAAAACATAGATTTATTCTGTGTGGAAATATACGACAAAATTTGTTAGGGACATCATATCAGGGACATTATAGGTATGTAAATAGTGTATACGCCCATAAATATCGTAATAATACATTATTATTATTAGGTATGTATTTACATAATATTAGCCACCCCGGCAGATGTTGTTCTGCCTTATTTTGTCCCTTTTACATTTTTTCTCCATAAAAACCTTGTGCCTTAACAAGAACAAAAAAATTACCCGAATTATTCGAGTTTTACGCTTAGGCGATTTACCAATCGATCTACATTTGGCGATTCATTTTTATTTATTTAGAAAGATATAACTCCTATAGTAATTGCTCTAGTGTTCTCCATTTAGTGAACATCCAATAATTGAAGGATCTCGTAGCACACAAAATCTTTTTCCGTCAATTTAGCAAGCCTCTCGTTTACCCCTAGGCCGGTATTTGCTATTTGTTGATAGAATCTTTGATAACACGAAAATCAATGGAGAAAATATAATCGGGCCTTGAGATCCAACAGAATTAAATTATATTGAGCCATCGATTCTTATCATTATCTGCGTTAAAAAAAAATAGAGCCTGTCTGTCTTTCTAGCTAGGAAAATCCTCTGTTTTGGACGATAGGGCCTTCCCAAGGGTGAATTAAATAAATAACAAAACAAATATTATCCTAATAATATAATAAATTTTTTATAATTATTTTTTTTTAAGTTCCTTTTTTTTCATCTATATTGTATCTTTTTTTTCATAATATTATGTCCATAATAAAGTTATTTCATTTCATTTCATTTCATAAATGCGAAAGTTTGAATGTTTTTTGTTTGTTACTGGTTCACGCACGAACGTCTGAACCAATTTTTATGAAATTTGGCACAAACATAGTAGGTAACTTGTATTATCACATAGGATAGTTTTTATCCCGAAACTTCCACAGGAACGGGAACTGTGCTTTTCCTTTGACTACGCGGGCAGAGCTGCGGGCGAAAAGCTAGTGTAGTATATGATCTATTTAAAACTATACGTGTACTTGTATGTGTGCGTGTATGTGTGCTTTTTCTTTGGATTCTTGATAAACAAGTACTAACTCTGTACTTAAGCTAGTACATACGTCACAAAAGATGGTGGCCATATGTAAACGTTCACACGAACACATGCCTACGTTTTATTGTTTCATGTTGTTTTGGCGCCTTTTTCAGCTTTGATGGTGCGAAAAAATGTGATGACAGATTTGAGACCGTTGTGAACTTGGATGTTCTCGTATAATGTGATTTTTTTTAATGTTTTATTACTACATAGATGTGTTTTACTAACTGCTTATTCCATGTTAATTTATTAACTGCTTATCCCAATATTAAGCAGTTAAAGCATGCAGTTTTAGGACATTCATAAAAATACAAAAGTAATAACTAGACATTTAAGAATTAAATCATAATATTTATCTTGACAACTTAGTAGTAACGATAAGAATAGGAATCTTACCATGTAAAAAGCTTCATCCAAATTTGTACTACCGTTTCGTTAACACACCTTTAAAATAATTTACAAAAAATTACAATAGAATTTGGGTCGTCTTATAAAAGAATTAAATAAAAAAAACATATTTAATATAAAGGGATATAGAACTAATGAAAAGGGGTGATAGTTATACAAAAACTTACAAAGAGACAGAACATACAAATGACTGTAAATAAACGTTTTTGGGTTAAACTTTAAATGCTGTGGTTTTGCGGTTTGTCCATTTTAGTTCACTTGTCATGTCATAGATATTAACATTACTGTCAGTTAACTGTTTAAATACTGGATTAATTCTGTATTTGAGCATCTATAGACCTTTATGTTATTAATGAAATTAATTTTATTCAATTTATAAATAATTCATTCGCGTATTTCATTTTATATCTGTTTGAAATGCTAATTTGTATCAACATTTTATTTATTTGTGATACATCTGTATCATTTGAATAAATTAAGAATTGATTGTTAGATTTCGGAATGAAAAGACGCTGTTTTCAATACATATAAAACAAGATAGCATAAGTATTAGTTATTGTAAACGATAGTTATAATATAGGCCCCAAATCAGACCCCTGGGGCACTCAATATAATATTTTAAATTAATAACATCAATTACAATTTTCATACGAACAAATCAAAGTCTATTTGAACTAAGAAGATATAATTTACCTCGTAAAATACTTATACATCATATTTATTCCACATTCACTGAATTAATTCAGTCTACTGTCTCAGAGGCTTTGTAAAATTCGTACAGCTAATAGGCATTATAAACAAAGCCATTGACATAACAAACAGAGGTCCAACAGACAGACGAGTAGACAAAATAATTGCCTCTCACCAACTTGTATACACCTACGGCCGTTTTACAGAAACTGGGTTTTACAAGACGAGCGGAAGCGATTTTATAAATTTACATCAAGTTTTTAACTTGATTATAGCTAGCTGATTATAAGAATACTAGCCCTTCGCCCACTTTGTCTAAAACCTAATAAATTATACACTAAAACCTTCCTCTTGCATCACTCTATCTATTAAAAAAAACCGCCTCAAAATCCGTTGCGTTGTTTTAAGGATAGGGACATACATAGGGACAGAGAAAGCGACTTTTTTATACTATGTAGTGATAATGTGATGAATTTAAAGAGTAATTGATTTCTCTTCAGTGCTAATTTGTTTATAAATAAAACGTAATTGATTATAAATGCTATTAATTATTTATCTTGATTGCCTACTTCTCAAACTTTCTAATTATTTCCGCTATTAAGTAAGAGACTTGTAAACGTTTGTTTCTAGCTGGTTTTAGGTCCTTATTTTTATTTTCTTTACTTGGAAATATTATACTAATTGTGACAAGATAATGTATTTTAATTTTTCCAGTAGTAGTATATTTTAATTTTTATTGCATGTTTATATCAAATACGCGAAATTTTTGTCATTATTAAAGTAACTATTTCTCCTTATCACAAGTTTATACAGGAACCATTTTCCACAACTTTTTCTAATTTGACAGTATTTTAAAGACTATAATAAACTCAATGGCTGCCCAGTACAGACTCAATCGTATAAATTACACCATCCAAAAGCAACTGGGCGAAGTCGCGTGGGCAAGCTTGTGCAACGATTTCAAATTTCTAAAGAAACACTTAATGAGTATCATGTGGGCTTAACTTAATACTTCGTGACGTCATCTTTCCAGAACTTTCTTACCATTAACCAGATAATTGGTGTTTTACGGTTAGTGAAGGCCTTATTTAGCTATATATCAATTTTAGAGTCACAAACGACTTTCATTATAATCTGCCTGTTACACGATTATTATGAAGATGAAATTTTCGATTGATTGTTTTTCTGTGTACCTATAGGAGAAATACTCCATAACATCTTGGCTGATTTTGAAATTTTTTTCACTATCAGAAAGTTAAATTTCGAGACACAAGTTATATTTTTGTGTTCTTCCCGGCTACGCCATATTCTGTGTTCTTAAGTCAGAGATTTTACAGAATATAGCTACAGGAATAATAAAAACTTTGTACTTTCTCTAGTGACTAACTATTTAATATATTTTGTGTATTGCGGAGTTTTTACGAATTATTATTAGACAACTTTATAGTTGTTCCTATTTGCGAGAATGAATTTTATAGATCTTTATAATTTCACAAATAGTTGAACTTTATTCTATCTTATAATACGGTCATCATAGTACTTGTATTTTTTATGTCCATAGATACTTAACTATAATAATTTTGCCATTCTTTCACAAGAGACAATGAATATTTTAGCCATCCATTGATCCCCTACAACATAATGATTTCATCATCCTCCTTTTGAATTATCAATGGATCGATCAGGCCTCTGGTCTTCGAGTAGAAACTATAAAAGGTCCATCGCCATAAAAAATTAACGGCACATTGATTTAACGATGTAACTTTAACGTTTTTGGAAGATGCATAAAGTGTCATTTTTCATTCGTCCATCGTAAAATCGCTAAATATTTTTTATGGTTCACTATAAAATCTATGAAATGTAACTTTTTGTGTTTTATTACGGGCTAGGATTACTTTTTACGCGGGTGTTGGTGCAGTGGTTAGAGGCATTGAAATTTCGATTTTCTGCTCAAAAGTATAAGGATCAAATTAGTGTTTAGGTAGTGAAGGTATTCAAAATTTCGTTTGTTATTTTCTGTTGATTAATTTTCTTCTCAAGGTTTACTGTTAGTAATAATTGCATAGGCGTCCCTTTAAATACAACTTAAAATATTTATGGATAATGATATTTTACTAGCATATCTGCTTTCAAAAGGTTAAAATTCCTAAGAAATGTTTCTCTTCTATAAATAATTTACAGTTTTAATTAATGTTTTTTTCTTTATTACAGATAGCTGACATGGTGACGCGTATAACGTCCTGACAAAGTGTAACAGTGTCGATATTACGGTAACAGTGGTAATAATTTACGCGACTCGGTAATAAGTTAGCGAATCGGTAATAAGTTACGCGACTCGGTAATGAGTTACGCGACTCGGTAATAAGTTGCGTGACACGGTAATGAGTGATATGGTGACAATGTGTCGGTGATTTTTGTATCGGCCAGTGGAATATGTGCAGTGTGTTGTACGAACATCAAAATGTGTGCCAAATTTTGGATTTCTACCCTCATTTTTTGTGGTAAGTAATATGGTATTAATTTTGGTAATATAAATACTTAGACGTAGAACTTCTATAGGTAACAAGGTACATAGAATTAAGTATTTTTGAGGAAATAATTCTTGAATCAACAACGCAGTTTTTAGCATTAAATATTAAAGACAACATTACAAATATACATGTATAGAAGTCTAAGATATAACTCATTGAAAACAGAAACATAAGTTTTACATATAAATTCAATTCAATTAAGAATCTTCACAATCTATAGTTAAAAATAATAATGACCTGAGACAGAAGATATTTTAAAATCAGAGTAAAAGCGAATTGATGGTAATTATTTTCAATGAATATCTCTTCAGTCGGTTTCAATAGTCGATGATTAAAAATTTAATTAAAGTCCTATATATAATATAAATAAGGTTTAATTTTGAGTATACGGGACTAATTAATAGTGAAATATGAAGCCTTTTTCCGTTGAAAGGAAATTTGTAAGTTTTGAACGAAGTTATTGATTCGCACCTGAACGGCTGGATGAGTTTGCATAAATTTTGGTGTATCGATAGATTCTGTTAGATTTATTTGATTTTGAAAAGTTACCATGCATTTTACGAATTTCCTTAGTAAAACCTTGTTCAGGTAAATTTTACTGCATTGATAGAATATCACTGAGATATTATTTTATAGTTTTTCTTTAGTAAAATATTGTTCAGGGCTTATAATTATATTATTTCCCTTTTTTCAATGATTACCATCTGCTTACTTTAATGTGCCCCTAAATAACAAATAACAATTATATATTTAGAATTATTCAAAACAATCCAATCCAACAAGAAATATTTACAAATCTCTCGACACAATGAACCGTATACAAAACAATCCAGCCGTTTCGACTCTTGAATAAATAGAAGGGATGTTAAGTATTTCGAACTATTTAATATTAATTAAATGCCACTTAAGTTAAGAGTCTTTAAGGGTAAGGGGTTGACTTTAAAATCGCTGTATTTTTAACCGAGTTCTTACAAAATAGATTCTTTGATTTAATTGTTTTTGTCGAATGTGAGGGTTTTACATATAAAAGGCTTGGTTCAAAATATATGATGCAATATTATAGTCTAACTAGCTGTGCTCCGCGGTTTTACTCGCAGTGCTCCGCTCCTGTTGGTCTTAGCGTGATTATATAAAGCCTATAGCCTTCCTCGATAAATGGGCTATCTAACACCGAAAGAATTTTTCAAATCGGACCAGTATTTCCCGAGATTAGCGCGTTCAAACAAACAAACTTCTTCTTATAATATTAGTATAGATAATCTGCATAGTTATCACGCCTAACTATACTGCTCAAGAAACAAACAGGTTTATAAGTGTGTCAATACTGTATCGAAGTGATGAACCCAAAGACAACATGATTACAAACATATTAGATCCACCATACTTCCCTCAGTAGGTTCTCACCTACTAAAAAGCATTTATATTTATATATAATGATGATGATGAAAAAAAGCGAAAAGGGTATAGCAAAGTCCAATTTTATTTGACGTAGCGTTAGCATTTATGCGTACCTTACTGACGTTAAGACGAACAAAGTCACGGGCAGATAGCTAGTAACCTATTAAATATGAAACAGCGGTGGAAAGTTTATTCGGAACTCGTAAAAATTCGCGATAAATATTCCAAAGGAACGTCCGCCGACATCTTAATATTTTGAACAAGTGAACTGTCAAAGCGGACCCTAAAGTTGGGCCAATCTTTCTTTTTGAACACTTTTAGGGGCCCTTGGGTTTTATTATTGGGAAATGGGTTTTTGATTGGAATTATATTACTATGGAATTTAGATTTATTGATAATTCTGATGCGCAGAGCAATAATAAATATTAACAATTTAAGGTATTTTTATTTTAAAAGCTATGTGGTATATATGTAGTAAGTACAATCTTAAAATATTATTTTAATAAAAAAAGGAATTCCATAGATTAGTATAGAGTTTCATGTTTTGGCATAAATATTCTAGATTCTTTTCAAACGTTCGATTTGTCATCTATCTCATGCAATAACGATAGGTACCTATTATGTACATTTGAATCGGTGCAGCCGTTCAGGCGTGAAATCATACCAACAGATAGAGTTACTGAGTCATATAACATGTTAATATGTATCCTATCTATATAATATTAACACCTATGTGTGATATAAGGAATCGCACTAAATTTGTAATAGGCCCCCTTCACAATGGGCAGCGTTGGCCCAACAAATGATCGTCGGTGTTTGCCGCCATTACGGCGATTATGAATAAGATCATAGACATTTAGGCTCTCTACCACACTACACTATCGTAATTGTATCTAATCGCCAACACTGCCCATTGTGAAGAGGGCCCATTATATGTAGTCGCTTTTATCTATAAAAAATAATAATAATTAAACGTGATATACAGTGAACTTGAAAGAATCGTGACATCCAAATAATATCATAATACGGAATCCATTTCACGCGGCACACGCTTGGCCGTCCCCAATCAAATGTCAAAGTAATTGACTTATTTGTAAACGGGACTAAATACTGAATTGGAGATGGTTTTCCGTTTCCATTGTTACAAGTTACGATATTCGTACGTTTTACGTACGAATTTTATTTATTGTGTGCTTGTGTGTTTTTTAATTAACCATTCGATATGGAGATAAAAACGTCAGTTACTTTTTTAGAATATTTGACATTTAAATGTAGAGACTAGGCGAAAATAAATTCAGTACTGATTAGGATTCGTGGGTGGGACGAATGAATCCTTATAGCTATGGCAGCGGTCGACTTCGTACAACAGAAATTAATGCAGTTTCTATCATTTGTTTCATCATACATCAACATCATACGATAGGTAAATACGATTATTACTTAGACACAATAAGATAATAACTCAGCCAAACTTACTAACAAATTTATTATTGAATCATTGAACTATAGATTATAATATTCAATAATAATTAAAGTTTATATATTAATGGCTTAAAAGTTTGAATATCTTCAAGACTTGAGAAATTGTAATATTGATGATATTACGTTCCCGTGAATCAGAGACTTCACTTCTAAGATAAGGCGAATTAATTCAGTTTTTATTTGTTTCTTAAGACTTTAAATTTTAATTAAATGGAGGTGTCGATGAAAGTACTGAAGATGGACTTGAGAAAATCCTTCATTTTATTACTGTTTATTCAGAGGTGTCATTTTTTAAACTTTCTTTAAGTTTTGTGTTTATTGTCTTGGCTCAGTGTTATTACATTTTATGTTAATTAACTCGATATTTTTTTTTGTTTCTTTAAAATTATGATTGTATTAATTATATGAAGTTTTAATATAATACTACATAGGTTGTTAATTTATATATTTGCCAAGTTACCTTCAATAATTAAGTTAATACATAAATCGTGAATCAGTCTTTTTAATACACTCCTCACTCTCGCAAAACAAACCGCCTTTTCCTATCGAGTTAGTAAACATGTTCACAGTTTTTTCAACACTTCAAACTTACATACACATTAAAAAAGTACCTATCCATTACACTTCATACGCTTACGTTATGTTTTTCAACAATTTTACAAAACCGTGTCGTATTACAATTATGGACACGCACTTCCGTGTTTTGTCGACTCCAGCTAAACTTCCCCTTGATATTTTTCCTATAAATCTCACCACGTCAGCAAATCATAACTTTTATGGTTGAATTTTATTGATACCTACCCTCTATTAATGGTATTTTTGCGGGTATTTGTAAATAAAATGAAATTGTTATTATAATTGCAGTAAGAAGAAAATCTCATATCGGATTATTAAATATATTGTACTAGCGGTCCGCCCCGGCTTCGCCCGTGATACATACCTATTTATGTTTTCTTTACATAAGAACCATCCTGGTACTTCAAGGAATATAATAAAAAAAGA
>CAJQZN010031271.1:25368-47533 GCA_907164685.1 Colias eurytheme | reverse complement strand
AAATTAAGCTCTCCATGCGATTAGAGCTTTTTGTGAAAATCAAGCTCACCGTGCGATTAGAGCTTTTTGTGAAAATTAAGCTCCGTGCGATTAGAGCTTTTTTGTGAAAATTTAGCTTTCCGTGCGAATAGAGCTTTTTGTGAAAATTAAGCTCTCCATGCGATTAGAGCTTTTTGTGAAAATTAAGCTCTCCGTGCGATTAGAGCTTTTTGTGAAAATGAAGCTCTCCATGCGTTTAGAGCTTTTTTGTGAAAATTAAGCTCTCCGTGCGATTAGAGCTTTTTGTGAAAATTAAGCTTTCCGTGCGATTAGAGCTTTTTGCTAAAATTAAGCTCTCCGTGCGATTAGAGCTTTTTGTGAAAATTAAGCTTTCCGTGCGATTAAAGCTTTTTGTGAAAATTAAGCTCTCCGTGCGATGAGAGTTTTTTGTGAAAATTAAGCTCTCCGTGCGATTAGAGCTTTTTTGTGAAAATTTAGCTTTCCGTGCGATTAGAGCCTTTAATGAAAATTAAGCTCTCCATGCGATTTTATGCGGTTATTAATTCGGCCGGTATATTTTTTTTTATGTATGTACACCGATTCTCGCTCCTCTACGCCGTGAGGGCCTCGCGCTGGCCCTCACGGCGTAGAGGAGCGTCCCCCGGGTGGCGGATGGGGGGGTGGTCGGTCAGCTTGCCTTGCTAAGATGACCGGTCAAGTCCTTTGGACTCGCTGACCAAAGTAGGGTGTGGTCCTCCAGCATATAGGGGGTTGTGCGGCGGGTTAACTACCCGCCTGCGTAAAAATCACTAAGTTACGAAACCGACAAGAGTACAGTACCGATCAGATCCCAAAACTAACGAATTACGGCAAAGAATTATGGACTTCCGATTAGCCTCATGGAATGTACGTTCACTCTACCGACCAGGCGCCTTGTACCAAGTAAATAGGGATATACTAAAATACGGTGTTGGTATAGCAGCCCTCCAAGAAGTAAGGTGGCCAGGAAAAGGGGAATGTAATGTTGATAATGACTCTGTTTTGTTCTATAGCGGTAGTAACACTGGACGTCACACACATGGCACTGGCTTTTTAGTCCCCACCAACTTATTAGTGAACGTGATACGTTTTGAAGCAATATCAGACAGGTTGTGCATGATTCGCGTTAGGGGAAAATTCTTTAATATCTCTATAGTAAACGTTTATGCACCAACCGAAGATGCTGACGAAGACACCAAAGACAAATTCTACGATCACCTTGAATCAGTCTATGAACAACTCCCAGGCTACGATGCAAAAATAGTAGTTGGAGACTTCAACGCCAAAATCGGCCGAGAGGATATCTTTATGCCAACAATTGGTAAGCATAGTAAACACAATACCACGAATGACAACGGTGTGAGATTAATAAGCTTTGCCTCGAGTAAAGGTATGGTAGTGAAGAGCACTATGTTTCCGCATAAAGAGATTTATAAAGGTACGTGGAAGTCTCCAGATGGGAAAACTGTCAATCAAATTGATCACGTTCTTATAGATGATAGACATAAAAACATTATTCAGGACGTAAGATCATATCGAGGAGCCGACTGTGATAGCGACCACTACATGCTAGGAATAAAAATTAAAAGCAAAATTAAAAAATCCGGAAAGGAAAGCAGAATTAATACAGAAATAATTGACGTGGATGGCTTACAAGATGAATTAGTTCGAGAAAAATTTAACATAGAGATAAATAATAAATTCCAAAATTTGACAGTTGACGAAGACGTAGATAGAGCTTGGGACAACATTAGGAACACAGTGAAGGAAGTTGCTAGAAAGATACTGGACAGGAAAAAGAAAAGGAGAAAGAGAAAATGGTGGAACAACGAATGTGACAACATCATTGAGGAAAAGAAGAAATTTAAAGTACTAGCGGAACAAAGCACAAAATTCAATAATAGGTATATAGAGTTACAGAAAGAAGCCAAACGAATAATCAGGAAAGCGAAAAGACAACATTTAGATAATTTAGTCAAAACAATGGAAACACTAATACGAGCAAGTGAAACTAGGCAGTTCTACCAAGAATTAAAATCATATAAGAAAGGCTACCAACCCGTGACCCAAATGCTAGAAGATGAGGATGGCAATTTGATCGCAAACAAAGCGGACATTAAAGTCTCGTGGCGTAATTATTTCCAACAGCTATTGAACTGTACCCAACTCAACGTACCTATACCGCAGTCAAAACAGGATAATGTAGTGAACATTGAGCCACTGTCGTTTAAAGAGGTTCAACAAGCTATAATGAGGCTTAAGAACAACAAAGCTCCAGGAATCGACGGATTGCCTTCAGAGATCTGGAAATACGGAGGTGGGGCATTACAGTCAAGGCTGTACGAGGTTTTACGCAGGATCTGGGACTCGGAACAGCAACCACAAGAATGGAATATGGCAATCATCTGTCCAATCCACAAGAAGGGCTGCAAAAAGAAGTGCACGAACTATCGCGGAATAGCGCTGCTCCCTACTGCGTATAAAGTTCTCTCGTATGTGCTGCAGAAAAGACTGGAAGTGTATGCAGAAAAAATCGTGGGCGATTATCAATGTGGGTTTCGGCGCAACCGCAGCACTATTGACCAGCTTTTCCTTCTCAAACAATTGATGGAAAAGCGTTGGGAATACGCTCAAGGGATTCATGCGTTGTTCGTGGACTTCAAAAAAGCCTACGATAGCATCGACAGAGAAGCCTTGTACAACATACTTAGAAACTTTGACGTGCTCAAAAAACTGGTAGATCTGATTCAGGTGGCCACTAAGGATTGCAAAATGAGGGTAAAGGTGGGTAACGATCTGACGGAGGAGTTTGTAGTCAAAACAGGACTGAAACAGGGCGATGCGCTGTCGCCAATGCTTTTTAATTTAGTGCTCGAATACGTCCTCAGAAGAGTTTTAACTGTCGACTTTGGACTGCAGCTAAATGGGAGGCACCGGGTGATAGGGTATGCGGACGATCTGGCCCTTCTGGGAGAAAGCAAATCTGAGCTGGCGCTGGCTGCAGCGGCCCTGGAAGAAGCAGCTCAAACAGTGGGACTTAACATTAGCCATGAAAAAACTGAATACCTCCACATGAAACGGTACAAAAACACACGTCTAGTGAGGGAAGATCTTCATGTTGGACAGACAGTTTATAAGGGCGTTGCAAAGTTTAAATACTTAGGGTCTACTGTCACTGACACGAATACGAGGCAGGAAGAAATAGATATCCGCATCCAGAGTGCTTTACGTTGCAGCGCAGCCCTTCACAAAGTGTTAGTGTCAAAGCTCCTGAGCAGAAAGACCAAACTAAGAATTTACAAAACAGTAATTAGGCCTATTCTTATGTACGGTTGTGAGACTTGGACGCTGACGCTAAAGGAGGAAAATAAGCTACTCGTCGCCGAACGAAAGATTCTGCGCAAAATCCTGGGTCCCGTTAAAGAGCCAGATGGTAGCTTCAGGATCCGTAGAAACGCGGAAATTCAACACCTTGTGGCCGAGCCCAACATCATTGGCCAGACAAAGGCGCAACGCCTCCGATGGCTCGGTCACGTTTTAAGAATGGGGGATGATCGGGCCGTGAAAAAGGCATATCTGGGCATTCCAACTGGCCGACGCCCCGTGGGCCGTCCCAGATATCGATGGAGCGACGCAACAGAAGCCGATCTACGCAATCTGGAGGCCGTCAATTGGCAAGAAACTGCGCGCGATCGAGGAAAGTGGCGTGAACTTGTGTCGGAAGCCAAGACTCTGTTTGGGTCGCAGAGCTAGTTAAGTAAGTAAGTAAGTAAGTATGTACACCGATTACTCCGAGGTTTCTGAACCGATTTACGTGATTCTTTTTTTGTTCGATGCGGGATGGTGTCGAATTGGTCCCATAATTTTTTTTTCGGATAGGCCCAGTAGTTTTTATTTTATGAGCATTTTTGTCTGTACTCGATGACTAAGTTGATATGTAGCAAGTAACTTTGATTCACTTCCCGGTAACCGATTGAGCTGAAATTTTGTATACGTATGTAAATTTGATAGCGATGAAACATTATCATGACATGAAGCTGATTTGATGATGGAATCGGAAGGTGGCCATAGGAACTCAGTAATATATTGACTCAAATTTATCGAGTTTGGGCTCGTTTGATTCGTGTTGAAAAATACACTAAAAAGTATCTATTAATTAAAAATAACTGCGTTAAAAACAACCGACTTCAAAAACGGAAAAGTAAGAAATAAAAAAGATTTGATATTATTAACTACTACATAAAATTATTGTACATATTTCGCAATAAAAAGTGGCCTATGTCCTTTCTCGGGTATCAAAATATCTCTATACCAAATTTCATGCAAATTGGTTCAGTAGTTAAGGCGTGATTGAGTAACAGACAGACAGACAGAGTTACTTTCGCATTTATAATATTAGTATGGATTAAGATGTATTTCTGTTAACAATGGCCATAATCGTATCAGTTAGTGGTTCGTTCGATCCTGTCGTATCCTTCCTGAATGAGGCTTTTTTTAATTAATCAGCGGGAATCGAACCCTTCAACTAAAAAGCTTACACAATTTGTAATATTTCATACTACAAATTCTAAATACTAACTGCAAAAGTGGGTTAGGGAATATTGACGTAACTAGGTTAAAAAACTGTATGACTTCGATCGTTAGCACACTTGTACTAAATTCTGTACATCTTTACATTTGTAAAAATACTAGACCTTGTAATAAATGAGAAAGTTCAGATGTTTGGAAGTATGGATGTCTGTTACTCAATCGCTCCAAAACTACTGAACGGATTTTGTTGTAACTTGGCAGTATTGTAGGTACCTACCGAAGTAATAAATAGGCTTCAGAAATATCAGATTTCGTCCGTAGCTTTGTCAGGCGAAATGACAGGGCACAACTAGTTTATGAGGCTTTAACCACTGAATTACCATTATTATAAATTACATGAGTCGTCTAAACATTTATTGGAATTATCGATTCCACTAGAATCGGTTTAGTTTTAAAGGTAGCAATCAGTACGTTAAAATGAATTTCTCGGAATTGTAAAATGTAAACAATAGTTTAGGAAAATCTCGGAGTTTCGTGGAAATGGTAATTAACTGTTATTTCTAATAGTTAGTTTGGTGCATTCATATAATATACTTTATTATTTAAAGCGATGATAATTTAAATTATTGGTTATTCTGTACTCGCGGTTCTTCACCCGGTGGTCAATGGGTTAAATTATTGGTTATTCTGTACTCGCGGTTCTTCACCCGCTTTGTCTAAAACTTTACAAATTATATACTTAAATCTTTCTATTGAATCACTCTATCTAATAAAATCCTATCAAAATTTGTTAAGTAATTTTAAAGATCAAAGCATACACATACGGCAGAAAGCGATTTGATTTATATCGTGTAATGAAAATTCAAGGAAAGTAGGTACTATCCAAATTTTATAAAAAAAAATTAATGAAAAGAACATTCAGCACAGATGGCGCCGGGTGAACAGCTAGTCATGAATATCGAAAAAAAACTTGAACAGATTTATCAAACCCATCGAGAAGTGTTACAAAAACAAAAGTGCAAATCATTAGGTAAATTTATGAATATAAAAATGGGCGAAATTTTGCCAAAATCGCAATTCATGGAGCGGCCATTTGTCGGGAGGGAGAGGTAATGAGGGGCTTTATCTCGGAGGTAGCTCACATCCGTGTCTGATACAATGCAGATATATTTTTATAATATACTCTATGTATCCGTGTTCGTAGGAGTCATTAGGACGAGATGTAATATGGTTAATTTTTAAAAACGTTTCATAATTAAGTTTTATGTATTGTTGAGCTATCCAATAAAAAAACTTTTCAATTGGATACAATCGTTTTTTAAATTATCGTTCTTCCAAGCAAACAGTATAAGTTCAATTATAGTAATTTATATTCAATATATTCAGCTATTTTCGAACAATGTAGATACAATAATTACGTAGTCATATTCATAATATACAATATTCTAATGATCACTATAATATACGCACAATCACAAACACGTATATCTAGCAAAGTAACACCCAGAAAATCGTGTTTTAAATCCAAATATGTAAAAAAAATGCAAAAAGAACAAAAAAGCCGCTATTCTGAATGTATGTAGGTACAAATGAACTGTCACACACACACGTCTGCCGATATTTCATTGCTGGCGACATAAGACGACGACACACTATCGAAACGAAACTAGAAACTGCTTTTTTGAATGTTTTATTATGTTTTAACTTGAAAAGGATTGCTTTATATGAAGTATTTGTAAAGGTTATTAAGCATTTATATTTATAAAAGTAAAACTATGAAATAATAGTACTACTTTGGCCAAAAAAAAGAACCATGAAATACTAAAGGGTTTGCATTCACAACTAAAAAGTTCTGCGTTTTAAATTACATGCAATGAATTTAAGTTTGCACAAAAGTTGAGTTGCTTAAAACTCTTGTTACATACATAAATGCTTAAAGCACTGCTCTACTTCTATAATATACTAGCTGCGCTCCGCGGTTTCACCCACATTCCTCCGCTCCTGTTGGTCTTAGCGTGATGATATACATATAGCTTATAGCCTTCCTCGATAAATGGGCTAACACAGAAATAATTTTTCAAATCGGACGAGTAGTTCCTGAGATTAGCGCGTAAACAAACAAACAAATTCTTCAGCTTTATAATATTAGTATAGATTACTTTTGAATTAACACAAATAATATAAATAACTAGAAAACGCAACTATAACAAAACTATTTCTTAATAAAACTACTACAATCTTTAAATAACTGAGAAATTCGACAAAAATCTACAATCAGTTACAGAAATCAATGTCAAACATGGCGCCTATTAAAAAGCAATTCTAGTCAATAAGTACGGGATTGGCCGAGGGTGGATCCTGACATACATACATACGTCGAGGAATGCTCGTAAAATGTATTGAATGACCTTAAGAAACGCGCTTCTCAAACTTTGACAGAATTTCTTTTCATTTATTTCTTTCTCTCGTAAGAATTATTACTTAGACTATATTATCACAGTATTACAATATTATTTCCTACAGTAAGGAATCGCCTTTGATGTCGCGCGATGCCGCCGCCAGCGTAGGTACTTACGCTGCCACACGAAAATACGCTAGGGTTGCAACAAATGGGAAATAAAACAATTTTGATTATTAATATTATGATGAAATCATTTATTCATATGTACATTCAAAATAATTGCGATTATTAAATCTGATGTAATTATTTGTTCATAAATATATAATTACAGATATTGCACTGCTAAATATTATTTACGTGGACACTTTATTTTTGGATGTTCTTAATTGTATATTATACCATTTAACTAAGTAATGCATTCGCATTGGGATGTACAATCTGATTAGAAAATAATGAGGACAACATATACATAGCTTTGATTTTAATTCAACAGATACAATTAATACAACCTTTCTGAAATATTGTTTCCTTCTGGGATTTCAATGTAGATTTACATCCGTAAACGGAACAGTTTTTGCGCGTCATAATAGAATATGTAAGTACCTATGTATAATAAAATTATTACACAAAAAATACGACTGCGTCGTCCTTTCGCGATAGTTAATGCAAACTCAGCGTGATTGCATTAAGCGGCCCGCGTCGCCCGACCCCCCGCCAGTTCCCCTCCGTTTCTCTGCACAAGTACATTCGTCGCCATACTGTAGGATGGTAATACTGTGATATTATGATATCTGTTTAAGTATCTATATATTGTATACTAATATGAAGGAATGTTTTTCTTTAGTATATAGCCATAGCTTCGCGAAAGGGAAAAGTTGAACTTATTATAAGCAAATTAAAAATTCTAAGCTTCCGTTTTGTCCAAATACATTTACCTACTAGTTTGTAAATGTGACTACAACTGCTTCATAAACTATAAAACCATGTATTAAAAACAACAAATTTGATAAAATAATACCAGAAAATAAATGATCTTTCATATTAATTGAAATGCATCTCAATTATCAACACTCGACCGCCGACGCAACACGATCCTGGCCAGAAATATTAAAATGGCAGGTAATTTCGCAGAATTCTGTTTATCCTCTGGTTGATCTGATTATTGAATTGGGTTAAACAAATAATCAACATTTATTTTAAAATTTATTTCGTGATATTAAACTGCAAATACGTATCAAAATTCACTTTAAATTGAATATTTCTCCGAATTTTATACTAATTGGCACTGCTCGAAATATGGATTTGTATCTGTGGCTTAGTGGTATTTAGGTGCAATTTTGTCTTTAGGTGAAAAATCAACACATATTTTCTCATTCGTCTTTATCTAGGACTTTAAGTATTAAGAGAATATTCAATTTTTATAATGACAGTACATCCAAAATTAGGTACTAGGTACTCAAAAGTTATAATTTTAGCTAACTAAACATCCTTAACTTAAATATTTTTGTATTTCAACTCAAGGGAATTTAAACATCACAAATCTTTCATTTTAATACAAAAACTAATAAAAGCAAAAAAACGAATACCGCAATTGATATAGAGTTTGTGGTATATGTAAAAGTCATTAATATGTGCCATAAAAGTGATTAATTGAGTCATAACGGAGAACTATCGCAATTTTATACAAAAGCCAGACTCACATGTGTCTCAGAAACGTAGTTTCTATGAAAATTTGCCATTTTTAAATTATTCTCGTCTGCTATATTTCGAAATGTATTCTTAGAATGTCCTTTACCTACTCAAATTTTAATATTTTTCATTACGTTCAAATTTCGACGTTTATTATTACTTATTTTTAGCAGGAATATTTTTCACAATATTTTTGAATTAAGTACCTATACTAAAAATTTTGTAATTATCATTACATTAGGTAAACATTTTTTAATATTTTGAGTTGATTACCGTATGATATTAATGACATTTTAGATCGCTACAGCACTCACCATTTCTTATTTATTTCTTTATTTTAGGTAACTGTTTGACCAACTTCCATAACAACGATATGTTCCTACATAACTAAGCAAACAGCTATTAAAATTACCAACTTTAACGATAAGTCATTGACACAAAATCCTTTGAATGTAAACTTTTATTAGCACATTCGCGTTTCCGAGTTTTTCGTATAATTATGGCATCCTTATATCACCACGCATGCTACTCATTACAGCAGGAAGCGCTTTATTGCTTCTCTGCGGCTAGACGCGCCAATAAAACAAGCCGCTTAATGGAGCGCTTTAAAATATACAAGTTGCAATTTACGAATGTTTTATGTTTATTTGATATTATATATATTAGGGTGCACTCACACACATCAGTCACCGTCACGGCACGTCACCGGACAGGATTAAAAAAAAATATGTATCAATAGTTCTAGTATGACTCTGTTCCCACACGACAGTCGCCGGCACGAAATCTATCAGTGACGTCCCCGGTCAGGCACGTCAAATAATCTTTCCATACATGTATCATACTTTTATCCCCACTCACCCGGTGCCGTCACGTCTCAGTTCAGTCAGCGTCGTGCTACCGTCAATTGCTACATGTTCTCTAGCGTGACACACGTCTAATCACTCACTAACCTGATGTATGTGTTCAATGATTCAGTCAAACCGGCGACGTGACTGACGGACAACATGACGGTGACTGGTGTTTGTGGATACGTACACAAACCGTCACCGATCAGTCATCGGTGACTTGACGGTGACTGATGTGTGTGAGTGCACCCTAAATGTGGGTTTTTGTTTGATTCAGAGTAACATTAATTATGATTAAAGAACGTTTATTAAAGGGTGTGCCAATTAAAATATATATTTTTTTTTATCTAAAACACGAGTCATGATTTAAGATTATTGTGACAAAGGTATTCATTTTAAACAAAGTGTTAGCTAATTCCTACGGTTTTGAACACGTTGTTTATTAGCCTCTCTATAGGTAGAGCAACTATTTAAGAACTGTTACTTGACATAAAATTTCACAACTATTTTATAGTTAGATACATTTTAAAAAATGGATATGTCAATTGTAGAAAAAAGAGCTTGTGAACACGTATCAGAAGTGAAACTTCTTTGGCAAAGATACCAAAATCGTCGCCTTACTACATGACGTGACGGTACTGCCATGACGTGTCCTTGGAATTTTACTTTCAACGCGCCTAAAGAAGTTTCACTTCAGACGAAGAAATAAAAAAAATATAAATGTTTGAGAATAACTGTCTACCCTCAAACGACAAGCGTCGTGATTGACCGGATCGGAGCCGGCCTATTGTGCAATAGGGCTGCCAATTACTAGTTTTATGTTCCCGCTATAAATACTCAATGTCATCGTAAATTTGTATCTATTGGATTGATTTTTGTGCTATGAGATGTGTAGAAATAATCAATACTAGCTTCAGAGCGCTGCTTCACTTGTATCTTACCTTATTGAATGGTTGGTAATCTATATCCGACCAAAATTTGTGTGAAAGAGTAACAAACATACCTACATCCTTACAAATTTTCTCTAATATTTTTTCCTATATAATCAATCTTGGGCGTGTTGCTAAAAACTAAAGAAAGTTGAAATAAAACAATATCATTTTATTTGTAAGATGACAAGTAATATTTATATAGACAACCCTACTTCACACACACCCACACAAAATGTCTTGAGTGATGCAATGTTTAAGTGATTTGACGACACTCAATTGTTATCATATTACTATTTGTGATCTTTATTTTTTATCTGTACTCTTGAACTCGGAGTTTTATATTATCTGTGGTTGTTTCAAACGACTCACGCAAAGTTAGGTTATGAAGTGCCCTGAATTTCATCCGAATCGGTTTAGCCGTTTTTGCGTGATTGAATAACAAACTTTCTAATTTATTATACGAGTGTACTTACTTGAACTATTCTCCTGTCTTCTTCATAAATCTAAATACCAAAAGGATAAGCGTAGATATTAAAAATAATAAAATTATATAAATTTCATAAATTATCGTGAGACGACAAACATGTATAAACCAATAATTCTATGCCTAATAAATAATGTAAAAACAATCAGTTATCCAATAAGCGATTACATAGTAATTTATTCATAAAATATATTTTATTCGCTTTCTCTACATAAAATTGAATTTCAATAACATACAAACAGCATTATTTAATACAAAATTCCATATTCAACGAGTTATTTCATTAGTGTGACAAATAAATAACGTACTCATTAGAAAATAATGATTTTCTAATGATGTATCGTTATTCATAGGATGTTGTAAATATGTAGATTGTTACTGCAGTATGAGCTTAACTGAAGGTTAATCGATCGTTTGTTTTAATTATCTATGGAATTAATTATATGTTTAAATTGTCTTCTTTGGTGGCTTTATATTATGAAGAATAAATAAAATTTGGTATGACAATATAATATAGGTTTTTACTTTTACTAAAGAAATAGTTACGCGTATGGATAGATTTGATCTGTTTTTAATTTCTAAAAATCTTCTAAACGGAATCTACATCTTATCTTTGAAGGTATACGTCCCAAATTACATTAAAAAATTTGACGAAACGCGATGTAATGAAACTTAAACTAATTCCCTTTTTGATCTGTATAATTTTTTCATCAAACCACGCTAATTTTTTGCTAAAACAATTCAAACCGTTATTTCCATAACTCTCAAACAATGAAATTCCGAACAAAACAAAAAGTCAATCATAGCATTCGAAATAGCGTCGAATTTCATAAGCGAAAAATTATTTCAATACGATCGCCTAAAAATAAATAAATCTGCTTTTACATGTAAATTGTAAATGCAGGCGACATGGCCCAGTATCAATTATTCACGAATTCAACAAAAAGTGCGCGATATAAATCCGTTAAATTGCGAAGCTGTTAATAGCTTTGGGGTGTGAGGAGCATACAAATACAAATAAGGCATGCTTCACACTACACTACACTCAATACTGAAATAAGGATTGTTACACATTTAAAATATTTTTTTATATGGTATAAAGTATGTTATTAACATTGCCTATGGTAATAGGAATCTGACTAATATTATAAACATGAAAGTTTGTTTGTATGTTTTCTTTCACGAGAAAATCATTGAACGTTTGATAACAATTGGCAGTGATGTAGCTCATGTACAAAACAACACATATTCATAGAAAATTATTCGCGGGTGAAATCGCACAGCTAGTAGAAAACGTAAGATATAAATTCGTAGAATGTTGCAGCTTATTAAAGTTATGATATAAGGATTCAACAAGGGAATGGAAAGTACTACTACATTGTTAACATTGTAGCTCATTTAAAAAGAGCAATTACAATACTTTCCGCTTTTCTCTGTCGAAGTTTAAATTGTTATGATGAAAACAATTTTTATGAAGATGTCTTGTTCACTGAATAAATGGTTGAAGTAATCAATTTATTTCTGTTTCCGTACTTTTGGTAACAAGGGATAGATTTATGGAGTTTTAAGAATCTTTTCTTATTCATATATAAAATTGATTGCATAATTTTGAAGGTATTTCAAAAATATAATTTGTTATAATGACGCAAATTTTATTTTATCTTCGTCTCTATCAATTTTTCAAATTTACAACAATCGTACAGCTAGTTATACCTACTTCGTTTATTTAGATAATATAGATGTAAACTATATCAAAACGAATTCTTTCTTTTGTATTTTTAAAACATTACAACTCTATATTGATATTATATTGAATTGTTTTGTCTTCTATTGTAATAATAAACTTCAATCGTCAATATTCTAAAAGATACCGAAAAAACAAAAGTTTCTCATAAAATAATAGATTAATAACATATCAAATTACCAGAGGCGGCTCGCCCTAAGGAGCGCTGGTGCAGTGAACTCCCATAAATAATTATAATAAAATCATACTCCTTAATTTAATTATTAACATTAATTATTACTATTTAAAATCAATCGAAATCTTTAAAACTACTGTTAATACCCATGAATATATCCATCATTCCATCATCCCATACACCTGTATAATACCTACTGTATTATGTAACGCGCGAAGCGGAGCGCTCACGATTGCGCTCCAATGAAAAAAGATTTAGTACATTTCCTAATACGAAATCCAATAGGAGTGAAAGAGAGGGTTTTGCCAGAGCCCTGCGCGTGAAACAAAAGATTTTCTATGGAAAAGTAGCAAAATTCGGTGCGCCGCACCCGCAAACGTTGCCGGTTCGTTTTCACCGCCCGGCAGGACAGCGATTGCGACGTTGCCAGTTGCCACGTCTATAATATAAACAAACACTCGACTCTCGAGTCAACTTCAATGCACGCGCGCGATTCATGCAATTTTCTAATTAAAATTATAAAATACGTGTTGAAATAGCCTGTAGTTATCAGTATTACTTGTGAGTGTTAAAATGAACAATAATTATAATGTGGCGTTCATTAAAAAGTGTGATAAAACGTTACAAATTCGGCTTGAATGTAAAGCTAAGGGACCGCCACGGCCTGAACTTGATTTTACGCAAAAATGTACGACAAAAACGAAAACATATACGCGTGTGTTATAAGTAATTTTTTTGATAAATGTACTGCTTTACACCATGTATTTTCAGTGTTTTATTTCAAGTGAACATCCATAAAATTTTGTCACGAGCCGCCTCTGCAAATTACCTACTACAGAATAATTACTTCAACTAATTACCTTTCCCCTATTCCTTCACCACACCTAAAAATCACTTATATTTTGAACATATTATTTATAACAGAAGCCATATTTATAGCCTCTTCGTGATCTGAGCACATTACAATATATCACACAAATGATCGACGCGAAAACAACGCAATAAGCATCCTCAATATTAGGAGTGATAAATTTTATGTTTTTCATGTTTTATTGCAGTACGTAATTTACTTATTAAGTGTTAAGTGATTGGAGTTTCGTAAACTGCATAAAATATTAAATAATAGCTTTGAATTTTTACTAATCGAAAAATACGAGTAATGGAGGAAAAATTACAGTAATAGGGGAAATCATCACGAAATCATGCTTTTTATGATTTTGTCGTCGTCGTTTCGAAAGTCTTCCACCACGCCCGGTCACCGGCGGCCTACAAACAGCGGCTCCCTGCCACTTGGACCAGGTCGTCTGTCCACATTTTATTTATTTCTGCATAAATAATTAAACTCAGTATTTTATTCACCTCCTGAAAATGTCAGAACAACCGTAAAGTACTCTCTTTCAAATAGTTATTATAAAATCCAACACAATATTCTCATAATCCATTTAAAATAATTAATGGTATAACTTAATAACATACCCACTTTCAAATGAGACAAATCTTCAGAGACCAAATATTCATTGGCCGGACCTCAGAGGTCATTTGGTATTCATTTCGCGAATTCTCGAGATCAATTAACTGCTGAGTATTTATTTTGGATTAGTTTTACGGACAGATCCCTGGCGTAGGCTTTTACATGTAATTCTCGTTAGTTATATAGAGGAGGTCGTTAATTGTTTGTTTGATTTAAGCGTTGAAATTGATTATGTGCATAGTAATATTATGATAATTGGTTGGTTACTTTCTGTCAAATGTATATTTTAATGTTAAGAAAAATACGTTGCATTTCGTTATTTGTGACGTATGGATAATTAATTTACAAACAATTAGAAAAATATTAGGTATACACCATTATACATGTTATTCATTTAATACGACTACATTTTATCATCGCTTAAAAACACTTATTTCTTAACCAAAGCGTGAAACGTTCACAAAGTAAAATGGAAAACAATCGTCTTAAATCCTCTTATCTTATCACATTAGCGCGATAGCCGCATCTGAGAGCCTTCTCGAGTATCGCTAATCTCCACCATACATTACGTGTGACCTTTCCACGCATTTGCGAATCATAAATATTACTTTTACACTTAACTAGCAAACATTTGGTTACAATTCAGTAAAAGTTGAAAATAATGAACCAAATTTTAGGCTAGTTGTATAGAGTTGGTTTTAAAGGGACTTAACTCATAACCCAGTACCTATGCTTTATTTGAGACAGATGACAAATTAAGCTTATTACACGAAAAATGAATAAAAGCTCTACATATTACTATAATATTATTCCTACTTACATATTGGAGTGTCCTTTCCACGTATTGAAATGATACCTACATGTATAATATCTTTGTTTTCACAGTAACATGAACTTTTGCCGTGTATGATACATCATCATAACATCGTGGGTTCAGTAGCAGAACGTCAGTATAGACCATAAAATATACCTTATAGGCTTATCTAACTTTAATATTTATAACTATCTATTTAAGAATATTTCCTTTTGTTGGCGGAGATTTCCGATTTGAAAATTTCTTTCAGTGTTAGATAGCCCATTTATCGAGGAAGGCAATAAGTACAGAACAATGCGGGTAAAGCAAGTTATTATGAGCTATCTATTAGTTTACTAAACAGCTAATCTTCTAGTTATATTTCAATGATTCGACACAGATCATACTCTGATTCATGGCACATATCGGCATCCATCACGGCACATTTATCTGCCGCACATGGTTTGTTCGCATAAATTACGTAATTAATAACAGCCGAGAGAGTTGCCGCGTCACTGAACTCGCTTCTATATTTGATAATGGCAAGATATTGACTGTTAGTTCTATTAGCTTATCAGTTTGTTATTGTGTTGATAAATAACCACAGTAGTTTATGTAAATAATCTAAACTCTAAAGCTACGCGATACACGCGACATGCGCTACACAGACCAAAAAGTTTGAGACGATGTAATAAAAGTCACTTCAATAACAATGGACCATTGATAAGGAATAGAAGCTAAAAACTAAATCGATCGTGCGCTGACTGTGCCAAATTTTCTAGAGTGACCATTTAAAATGCAAATAGCCTATCCGGCTAGACAAAAGGTGAATAGTTTGCTTTGAGCTGATAATCCACGAGCTATGTGCTTCACTTGGAAGCGCTTGCTTTAAAGAGCCTACTTGAATTAACATTTTCAACTTGAATTTTGTTTGCAAATTCACTAAATGAAATATGAGATTGCTACAGACAAAGTATGGAAATTTCTTTGTTTTACATTTTATGAAATTTTGTGGAAACTTGAAGCAAGAAGCCTCACTTATGATCTGTAAAATTAAGCGCAATTTAACCTTTTCTGCGAACCAATAAAACTACTTTGAAACATAGACCATTCGTCGAACTAGATAAGTATCAAACGTGTAATTTTCTATGCGATAAAGACGCGCAATGCATAACATCTCATATTTTTATGCTCCATACTTTTATTTCATTCATCCCTCATCTGCGTTACGTCTTAATATAATTAACATATATCTGTATAATTTATACTTATACTTATTTAAACATTGCTTGCTTGAATTAACACGTGATAAAATATAGCCAATGCCACTTTTGGATTGCTGTCAGTTACTGAAAGAATCTCCATGATCGAATGTTCGAAACTACTGATACTTTAAAAGATACCCCCGCATAGTGACACAATAAATATAATAGTAGTAAAAAAATGTGTGCTTGTACACACGTAAGAAGTGAAACTTCTTTATGACCTTATTTTTCAAAAAATAATTTACTATATGCAACTTCACAGAAATACGTCGAATCACGCGTGGTAGGGATAAGAAAAAGATGGCGCGTAACGGAAAAATGTCACGCGTAACGAAAAAATGATACACTAAATTTTTTTTAACCCCGATACAGAAGTTTCACTTCAATAATTCAAATATTTATTATCACATCTAGTTCTCTAAATCTATTTACAAACCTCGGAAGGCCAGTCCACAATTCTTTTTGTACTTACAATACAAGAAATCCGCCCAGCTCTATTGTAGTGCAATAAATGAAATTCCGTAAGACACAATAAGCTTTGATTGAACTTCACACTCGTATTGTTAATATCCGTGGGAATGGCTTTATATTCCTGATTCATAAACTAGCTTTCTACCCACGGCTTCGTCCTCGTATTCAAAGAAAAACTCGCATAGTTCCCGTTGCTATGGGATACCATTCCTACTTATTTCCTTTCTCAGGTCGAAAACTATATTTGTACTGAATTTTATCCAAATCTGTTATGTAGTTTAGGCGTAAAGAAGAGACAGACAGACTTAGGGTTATGATTAATTATTATAATTTGATATCTGAATGGTTTATTAGTTGAAATATAATTTGGAAGAGCTTCTGCTCTATATTCTTATAAATATGTATTATTTAGGTAATGCACAAATTTTATGGTATCTTATAAGAAGAATAATCTATTTTTAAAAATATTCTTATACAATTCTAAACAATTGATTACAATAACCACACAAACACATTTTATTACCTATTACTATCCCTTAACTATATTTACAGGGGTATTTTCCAAGTATTCTTGCGGACAGCGATCTTGTTACCGGTCGTTTATCGACAATTCCGAGATATATCGCCCATAGCTCACTGGACTAATGTCGGTTCCAATAGAAATACATAGCCATTCTGCTAAACTATCTCTATTGCACTTGAATGCTGTATTTTATCATCTATTCAGGTATACTAGTTGATAGAGAAGTACCTATAGTAGATACTAGCTGTGCTCCGCTCCTGTTGGTCGTAGCGTGATGATATAATTATTATATATAGCCTATAGTCTTCCTCGATAAATGGGCTATGTAACATCGCAAGAATTTTTCAAATCGGACCAGTAGTTCCTGAGATTAGCGCGTACAAACAAACAAACAAAGTCTTCAGCTTTATAATATTAATATTAATATCTTTATATATAAAATTCTTCTTATATATAAAATTCTCGTGTCACAATGTTAGTCTGCATACTCCTCCGAAACGGGTGGACCGATTCTCATGAAATTTTCTGTGCATATCGGGTAAGTCTGAGAATCGGCCAACATCTATTTTTCATATGTACCACGGGCGAAGCCGGGGCGGGCCGCTAGTATTAATATAAAAATGAATCGCAAAATGTGTTGGTAAGCGCATAACTCGAGAACGGCTGAACCGATTTCGATAATTCTTTTTTTATTATATTCCTTGAAGTAGGTACGAGGATGGTTCTTATGTAGAGTAAGTTAAAATTTTCATACATAGCTGAACAACACAGCTTTTATTGTAATGTAGCCTTATCTCTTACGTGCTAGGCTTACGCTTGTCTTGTTTCTTGGGAGTGAGCGCACGTGTTATTTGTATTGTTTTTATCGTTATTTAGAATAGTTAGTGTTCATCAATAGTTACTTTTAAATTATAATTTTATCTTTCATAATTATATTTGTATATATTTATCTACAACGCTCCCATTTAACAATTCAAGTCTACACTTAAACTAGTCGCATTTATTTTTGAACATACTGTATAGTAAAATTGCATAAGTGTGAGTACTGTGAACATGCCAGCTTTCTTTAATCGACCAATATCAACGCACAGCCCAAATCACTGAACGGATCGGGCTGAAATTTGGCATGCTGATAGATGTTAAGACATAGGCATCCGCTAGGAAAGAATTTTGATCAATTCTACCACCAAGGGGATAAATAGGGGATGAAAGCTTGTACCGTGGAAATATTTATTTTAATATATCTTTTTCACGCAGGCGAAGCTGTGGGCAACAGCTTGTTTTTAACTGGACTTATTCTTATTTTAATATCATATAAGGTTAAAATAAGATTGTAACGTTAAATCGAATAAAAATAAACGAAAAAATGTATTGCCTTCGTCGGAAAGTAAACCTATTTAAAACTTCAGTATAATTTATTTTCGACATTCGACTTTCACTTAACATTAATTCATCTAGAACAAATAACAAGAAAATCATGTTCTATAAAGAAATTTGTATTCAGAAGTGGATGAAATAAATTAAGCTTGAGCTTTGAGAAACCTAAAAAATTGTCAAAAGGTGAAATCCTAGAATCGTTCTTTATTATATTATATCTATTGAAATTTCTGAAATCTGTCAATGTGTTTGTCGAGTTTAAGTATTAGATTGAAAACACTGACACAATTTTTAATATCTACAAGTTAATAAGCTTCACAGCGGGCTTTGCTTGCAGCAAGATATTATAATCACGAATGAAAAAAATGTTATTTATTTTCAACATTGCCCAGCCGTTTCGCTTCACCGATTAACAATAATCATACAAACATTCACATCCCGAAAATAAAATTACCTAACCAAATATATCAATACTGGCATCCCCTCAATTTATCTAAACATATTCACTCAATTTATCAGCAGAACGATAAATAATAATTCACATTAGGTTAATAGTTCGCAATTCGACGCGTAACACCGGGGGTTGTCACTAGTGTACCCCTAACAAGGGTCTATTTAATATATAGTTATTGATTTATAGCCCACGGCTTGTCGCTCCACGCCTACACTATAAATATTACTTATAGGAATCTTTTAATAAATTCAATATCGTATACTAGTGGGATTATGCGTCTTTACTTGGAAATTTATTTATAAATTATAATATACACTGAAAGCTTAGACTGTGGGCTGGTGTGGGAAGAATTGGTAATCAAAATGTTTTTTCTATATCAAGGAAATTCCTAGAAAGAGAGATTCCTCCTCATTACAAAAACGACATTACCAAAAATATACGAATCCATTTTGTGGGCCCACGTTTCATTTTAGGTTGTTAGGTACCTGTAGGTATTTAATTATTTTTAAACAAAAATAGATATAGGTAATGCCTACATTAAAAATTTCACAAAATTGCAAAAATTGTTTGCCATTAAAATAATACTGCAATGGCGAAGTATATAATATTATACATGACTCTTTATAACGTTGATAGTATAACAATACTGACTAACAATAAAAATCGTCAAGAAATGTATAGTAGGTATACCTACATAGATATAGGTACATGCACGTTTCTACCTTTTATTGTAATAATTTTTTAACATATGTATTATAATATGTACCAATAAAAAATCAAATTATAAATGAACACTAGAGCGAGACAGTTCACAATTTAAATACATCCTCATTGTAACAGGTTATACCGCAGTGTCAATTATTCGTCTCCCAGTTTATTTAACTCTTATCTTTTTTTTTAATTATAACGCAGCGAAATTATTTCCCCTCGTTACAACAGTTTTAATGAGGCTCGTGAAGTATTGCAAGCTATTCTGTGAGATACATAATTAGGATTGTGCCACATCTATCTACACGTATTATAGTATTTTCTCTTTCTAACATCCTTAAACGGTAAGAATTAATCTGATTGTAACATTAAAAGCAGTTATTTGGGCTTTAAACACATTCAAACAAATATACGTTACATTTATATCATATTACTAATAAACATTAAATAAGTAATGTATAAGTATAAATTTAAAATTTAAATCTTATTAAGTATCTGTTACAGTTTACAATATTACCTATCTTGTTTTGTATTCTCGCGGGAATCGAACCCTAATCCACTATTTTAAAGCTCAAGGCTATTAAAATTGTCTCTACAATATACGATGCTAAATTTAACTTTACTTGGATTCAAGCGTGAATCCCTGAATTATGTAGAACAGGAAAAACGAACAAACAAACTAATTTAACCTAAAATGTTACAATTTTTATTTATTATGTAACAAAAAAAACGTACCTCCATTTTCACCTGAAAACAATAGCTATTAAATTTAATGAAGTTTCGTTTTTAATTAATTAATTCACTCGAAATAAATAATTAAAGTGCGTATCACGAATATACAGAAACCTTTCACAATTTTATATTATTTCATTCGTTTGAGCTTCAAGCCATTTTCAATTAATTACATTTTACTTGAAAATGTCAAAAACAATTATAGTTATGTAATATTATTTCCAAGTTTTCGAATTTATGAGAGATATATTTTAATGGATAATAACAAAATATATTCGGCAAAGTTGTAAAACGTATAAAACTATAATATAATATAGTTAGTTGTATTAAGCGCTCGAGTCACACTATCAGCAGTTTAAATCATTTCGAATGTTCACCGAAACAAACAGACAAAAATTAGAGAATAATTTGACTATAATAATTAATAGTATCAAGAATATCTTTCATCTTCCAAAAACCACAAAAGAAATATTTATCCATACGAAATAGTCAATGATGTTACACAGTCGATCATATAATATATTTGTATGTATTAATTATCGATAATTTGTAAGTAAATACGATAATATATAGGATAAAGTGATAACGCCAGAGGAGGGATCATCTGCTGGAGATACGCGGGGCCGGAGGGCTCTTACATATTTTACGACGCACAGACTAACTGCTAAACATTGAGACGCAATTTATATTAATTAAAATATTTGGAGTTACATTGTGCATTTTATTTTATAAACAAACCATCAACTATCCAACTTAACACAAAACATAAGATAACTAATTCGGGAAAGCTTTTTTCACTAAATTTATGAACTTGTTCTTAAAACAATTTTTGTGTATGACGAGTTGGCCATACTTTTCAAAAATTATTAAGAAGACGACTTTTTTACAGAGCAAAAGCAATGCATTTACTTATTTTTCAGCACAGAAATTTTACAATCAACCATCACCCGCGAACCGTAGTTAGTGGTTAAAATGTAGCTACCTTAAGTATTATCTGCTATGTAATACTTATTATACTAAAATAAGCGATTATCTCTATTCCCCATTACTCTGTGCGCACACACGTAATGTTTGCTCTCGTAAACAGTTTACAACTGATTCGCTCCACGCAAATCATTCTGACCTACTTCACCTTACGCATTTTTAAATATTTAAAACAATCTCCTTGAGAGCAAGCAAATTCAATTCTAAAATTAAGGGCAATTTTTGCGTATAAAAATCAGCAGAGCATGTTAACTATGATAGACATGATACAGACGCTTAGATTATAAAAAAGTGAGGTTTGAATGTAAAGGACTTTAACATCCAGACGATTTTATGTGAAAATATGTGCCTGAGTGAATTTAGATTAAATTTAGTTTATAAACAAATACAAACATCGAACAAGGAAAGATTCACAATTTACAATATTAGTTGAATTAGAATGCTTTTACAGACCTACTTTCCCCTACAAAATTTTCAACAAATTTCCAACATCCAGGCAATTACATCTAATATTTTCTATTTTCTAATATCTAATATATATTATAAAGGCGAAAGTTTGTATGGATGTA
>CAJQZN010031271.1:0-24968 GCA_907164685.1 Colias eurytheme | reverse complement strand
TATCCCGGAAATCCCACGGGAACGGGAACTATGCGGGTTTTCCTTTACAAACGCGGGCGAAGCCGCGGGCGGTAAGCTAGTAAGAACATGAATAAACATATTCACATTACAAACAAATTGACTCAATACATATTTTGCATACCCTTTGTACCGTCTGTTTCTGACCCTCGAAAACATCTTAAAAGCAATTTCACATAAACTAATCACATACCTTTGAACCGAAATGTAATCAAAATGGCAGAAATAGAACGAAAGATATTAATTTCTGCGGAATATCTGAATAAGAAGTCGGTTGAGGCTCAAAAGATTTGAATAGCAAAGGTACCGTTTAGATAGCAAAGGGGAACAGTGGCTGCTTGGCGTGACTACGAGCCGCCGATTTGCTTACGCCGATAGCTAGGGCTGCCACCAATGAGAAATTAAACATTCTTAAAAACTGTTTAAATTCAACACATTTTCTTATAAGGAAGGTTAAGGTCTTCTGTATATGTCCTAATATTAACGTCTTGCATGAAACGTTAATATAACGCTAAAGTATTACTTCGTTTACGATAGTCATACTAGATTCTGCTCTACTACTTTAAAAACTTCATCCTTTTGTATTTTTCCGATTACTTTAATAACAAATACATTATTATCAACCAATGAAAGCGTTTGAACACCGTTTGTTTGACAGACGTCAGTCACCGCGACTTTTTAATTCATTAAAATTACAAATTATTTCACTAAATTACAAATTAAAAAAAAACAATCCATAATGTTAATAAAGTTCATATATGTAATTCCTCAAATCTGCTCTCCTACGTATACAAAGCTATTGTTATATCCCCTACCTGATTACACAAACAAAACTACGAGTTGGCAGCCCTATCCCATCCCCCGGGCACCACGTAAGTATTTTTTTAGCTATAGTCATTGTTGTTTACCTTTTTCCTTACATAAAGGTATCAGATATAATAATTGATGAGATGTGGGTCCTTATCTTGAAACGTGCGCCATCTCTTGCGGAATCGTTATGCACGATTTTTTAAATATTCGCAAACGTACGAGCTATTTTAGATACACGTGGCAGCTGTTCCGAGTATTCTGTGACATTTTCAGGAACTTACCGAAGTGTAGGATAATTTTATATGTGTATATTAGGTAGCTTTTCAAAGACACTAACTAATAGGTAACAGTTAATTCAGTTGGTGAACCTAATCATCAGATGTAAACTTTCAGAATATAATCCTTATTTTCATACCACTGCGTATTTTGTTTAATTTAACGCTAAATAGAATTAATTTTAATTATTATTCACCTGTCTTTTAACTTTTGTAAGGACAGAGAGACAGTAAATTCTAGTTTAGAATAGTTTGAAATATTTTCACTCGCTTCAAAGCTTAGGTAAGTACCTATCTTGTAGCCGAATAAAATTATATCATTTATGCTGAAATCTATCACTGCAACAGTTACAAATTTCACAATGAGTAAGAAACGTCAGTATATTATTACAAATTTTAGGCTGTTATACTTAGGAATATTGTATATCTACATAATTAGTGTTTGACCCAATACGTGCCGAAGCATGCTCAAGACCTGCTTTACAGGGATTATTTAACCTGACTTATGCAATTAGACGAGTTCAACTTAAACAGTGTTTTGTCTCATTTACTCTTTAGTTATTTACCGGAAGGGTGAATGGGATAACGTAGCGGATATAATAATATTTAAGGTTAGGTCAACCCGATTTGTGGTTAATTTTAACATTGACCAGTAATCCAATTAGTTGTTATTAATCTATAAATACAATAAGTATATATAAAAGTATTTTTAAATATTGGTTTCTTATTATTTTTTTCTTGTTATGGGTATAATCACAATTTACAAGTCATCCTATTTGGAAAGACTTCATTTTACACAAACAATTTCGCATTTATCACGCAGTAGTAAGTATTAACTATGGCTTCCTTCAGTACGTGGCATTCTTTCGCAATTAGATTCACATAACTAGTCTCAAATGGGTCACACGAACACAGAATATAACTCTATGAGCTAACACGCAATCGTATGACCAACATTTTCATTTAGAAAATCACTTTTAATCGACATGTAAAATATTAAAGAAATTCTAAGAAAACGCTTTCCTTTTAACCACGTTAGTTCATAATATTCGTATTCAAATATGAGTTTTTGTATAACTTGCTTGATGTTAAATGGTTTAGTTATATAAAACATTTATGAAGCCTGTTAATTCATTTTTTATAAACGATTTTGTATTCTACTAATTAGTTCTTTGTGCAAAGAATATTTAACATACCAAAGGTATTAACCATATTTCATTATTATACTATTACACTGATAAATATTATCATCATTAAAATGTTATTCACAATAACCCGAAAAGCGAGTAAAGTGTAACGTAATAACAAGGTAATGTAAAGTAATTACAGCGATTTATCCCTAAATATAAAAGATTAATATTATGTTTTGTTAAAATATAAATTTGTTGAGAGAACGGTATTATTTTATTCTCTCCTAGTAATGAGGTAGGTATATTATAATCCTTTTATAAGCTATCGAAAAGTACGAGCTTTTCCTGGAAAACATATTCACAATAGATCGTGTTACAATGTGTTTATATTTTAAAGGTTGTTAAAATATTAATAAAATTAATGAAAAAAAAAATATTTTCAAAATATTTGAACGAATTGAAAGTATTCATTTTTAAATTTATCTAGCAATACTATACTTATATTATAAAGCTGAAGTGTTTGTTTGCTTCAACACGCTAATCTCAGGAACCACGAATTCAATTTGAAAAATTATTTATTATATATTTATGATAGTTTAGTAATAATCTATTCATGTAGCGCATATAAAAATCTTTTAAATATTTATAATCTGCATTCAATAACTTATCTTTTATCAAGTAGGTTAAAAAGCTAATAGTTGATAGTATAACACGGTACCACGCAGCGCCGGGTGAAGGGTCAGTCCTTTCTATTTTGTTACGTGACGACAAGCTTTGATTCATATTGCTTATAGCCATTACAAGTTATTATAATCTATGATGCGATGTTCAGACAGGTAAACCCGTTTATTGTAATTTATATATAGAAATTATTACATGATAAAATAATTATTTTAAAAACATAGAGACGGTGAACTGCATTTGAATGAAATAAAAAGTATGATAGATTGTAAAAGTTACATGATTATATTATCTTAAATCATTAGATAGTTATTTGTTATTTTATTATTTAACGATATTGTTCTCCTTCTTTTTCAGATAAAAATGAAAATTAACATCGGCCCGCGCGTAGGTGTATGTCGAATAAAATCATGCTCCTAAAAATATTTAAATTAATATTAAAGTTTGGAATTTACGCCCACGCAAATAGTTAAATACAAATGATACGAAGTTATATCATTATTTCTACTATCATTACAGTAGGTACGTAGAGATATTTCAAGGTTCACAAACATCCATATAAATTCTATTTAATGAAATACCCTGGCAATAATTTCCTAGTAATTACTTACACCTATTTCGTGTAATCAGACCCATCTAGACCTTTAAATGTGGGGACATTTAGACCTCAAGCCGTCTGCGAGTTTGGCCCAACCCATATATTTACAAACGTTTAACTGAAGATAAATACCAAAGCCCTAACGTCTCATAATGTCTTTGATAATTGCTTACATTAGATGGTTAAAATATCTGACTAAGGGCCGATTTTTCAATGCTTGGTTAAAACTTATCCGTCCAATAAAGTATTACACGATAATATTAAAATGTCACGTAAACTGCCAAATACGGGCAATTAGAATACGTTTTTAAAATGGTAGTTTTATACATTATTCGACGAATATGTTTTTTCCAAGCATTGAAAAATCGGCCCTAAATGTCGAGAATTCCATACCTAAAGAATTCCATACCCTTTTAAAAAATCGTCTATCTGCATTTCATACTTAACTACTTTATGATAATCTATACTATTATAAAGCTGAAGAGTTTGTTTGTTTGTTTGAACACGCTAATCTCAAGAACTACTGGTCCGATTTGAAAAATTATTTCGGTGTTGGATAATGGATAGCCCCTTATCGAGGAAAGCTATAGGCTACATATCATCACGCTAAGACCAACAGAAGCGGAGCCACGCAGGTGAAACCGCGGAGCGCAGCTAGTATAAACTAATAAATTACACACATGTGCTAAGAATTTAATCGTTTACTGTTCATTATGTACTACATGTAATTGTTTACTGTATTTTTAAGAAAAACCACATATCATATTTTAAATCATATATGTATTTTATTATTTTGTATCGTCTATTTGTAGCGTGTATTAAAAAAATAATTTTATTTCAAACTGTCACATCTACATTTCAGGCTAGCTACTATAGTTATTATTCTGTGATTTCAGCTACTTAGTTCAATCCACGTAAAGCAAATTTAAAGCGATTACCTCTGAGAGGTTTCGATGGAAACTCGCAACTATTTCCCTCTAGAAGATTCGACAAAGGCGCAAATTGCTGGAAAAATTAGCCCCATTGTGTCGCCCACTTAGCCCTGACTCCCTGACTTCATCTCCCGTCAAATGCTGCAATTACCAGCTCAGTAGAAAACGGCCCTTCAAGTACTTTATTGTGGATAATCTTGCTGCTAAATTGTCCGTGTTACCTGTAGGTACTTGAAGGTACTTATCTAAATAGGTAAATACAGAAAGTAATCCGATAGAATATCGCAGCCAAAATTACAAGGAGATAAACATAATCTCATATTGTAAGCCATTCATCCCTTAAAGAATAATAAAAAGGGGAGGTAAGTTTAAATGAAATTGCGTCGGAGGTTAATAATTAAGAATCATTATTATCAGAATTGAATTACTTGACACAGTACGTGGTTTCAGACCCACGGGATTACATTTTTATCCGTGTATTCATTGATATTATAGATAACTATTGAAATTTTTAACATTACATTTATATTTAGGATTATCTAAGTCTATTATTAAAGGCGAAAGTCTGTCTGTTTCGTGTCAATGATGTCTAAATGGCGGAACGGATTACGACGTTATTTGCAGATAGATAGACCATGACTTATTTCACTTTTTATTATAGTTTTAGGTCATTATTGCAAAGAAAAACTATATTTTCGACGTAAGTACCTAATTAAGCAAAAGCAATCTTTGCCAGAATGATCTAAAGTAATGATTTATTGGATAGGCATATTTTATTATTATTAGATTACGTTCCTTATTAATAATTATACGTTTAAGTATCTTGTTATAATGTAGAGGTGAAAGTAAATATTTCATGATCGTTATGCTTTCACATGATAACTAACGAACCGATAAGTTTGTAGATGGAAATTAAATTTGTTAAAAAAAACCTTTTTACTGCGATTTGAAATTTGTATTGTGGTTATTATAAGGGCGACTTTCTTTTATCATTCGTATAGATCACGGATTATTGCCAAATATCCGAATAATTAGATAAGTATTTAACAACATAATAATAAACTGTTAACTGATATTAATATTAACAATAATAACAGATTGACAAAAGTATCACATAAACAACAGATTATAATAATTATCATTTATTTAAACTACACTGTAAACTTTATACTTGTTTACAAAATATATATTGTAATACAAATAAGATTTATTTGTTTCACAAATCAATGGAACACGCTGAGTCCACAATTTATGAGGTCACCCACAAAACCTCACATACGATGCCTTTGAAATGTGAACCCTGAGGAAACAAAATATTAAATTTCACAAAATACGACGAGCTTTAAATTTTCGATATGTTTGACTAGTGATTCGCCCCGACACCGCTCGATAGAACCTTTTTAAGGAAATAGTTTGTTTATTTATCAAAAGCAATCCATTTTTTGCAGATTTTTACAATATTTCAACTTTGGAGATTACACGAATATGAAAAAAATGACTGAATGTGAATCATCAGTCTATTTTAGTTCCCAATACAGGACACAGGCCTTCTAATTATTATTAATTTTACATATCATCTATAATATAAAAATGAATCGTAAAATGCGTTGGTAGTTCGAGAACGGATGAACCGATTTTTATAATACTTTTTTTTTATAATATTTGCACTGCTACGAACTGTATAATTATTTAAACTGGTCATTTCTCATGAATCAAATTGATATAAACCACAACATATTAACAGCTTTAATTAATCAATGTTTTAATATAGGTATATATGTTTATGTAAAAGGATATTTACGTAATATAAGCGAATGGCTCAGTGATGAAACCCGCTGGGGTCACGGGTTCAGGACCGCATCGATTAGTCTCCGTGACCAATCGATTGCTGAGATATGCTGTATTGTGAAATTTTACATTTTTAAATATTTTTAGGTCAGTTTGTAAGACTATTTATTTATTGACTAGTTAGGAATTCTGTTAATATCCGTAAGTATCTACTTAAGAAGTTAAGAAATCGTGCCATCTTTTCGCAATAATTGCAAAAAGATGGCAATTTATAAAGTATTAAGAAAAATAAAAGTATCAGAATTTCTTCAATTTATTCTGTTCATTTTCCTGGTTAATTTATACACAAGATTCGTATCTATAAAACGATAATAATTATAATTTAACACCTTCCGTGTCTTAACTGCAGTAAAGGGTAAATTTCATTTAAGTTAACAAAAGTAATGTATTAAATTAGAAACCTACTTTTAGACATAAACCACATCTCATATCAACACGACGTAACCTTTAAGCCTCTTCACATTCCACACAATCAGTAAGCATGACAAAGTAACGCGGCATGCCGATTGTACAAGCCATTGAACAACTTGCGCAACTCGTCTCTAATTTATCTAGTTTCGACACCTTGCTTGCGTTGCAAAATATTGAAAAGTAACCACAAGTACGCATAGAGCAAAAAGCTGATAATATTTTTATATAAAATTCCTGTTTATCATTTTTATAAAAACGAAATATTGTTGCATTTTAATGAAACAAAATGTCAATACGATTTGAATGAAATTCGGCGTTGTATTCTACATTAGTACATAGGCATTTTTTATTATTAACTAGCGGTCCGCCCCGGCTTCGCCCGTGGTACATGTTTACGTTTTCTCTACATAAGAACTATCCTCGTACTTCAAGGAATATAATAAAAAAAGAATTATCGAAATCGGTTCAGCCGTTCTCGAGTTATGCGCTTACCAACACATTTTGCGATTCATTTTTATATTTTTTATTATTAATAATCTACTGTAGTATTGTAAATCCAAAACTAGAGCCATAGATATAATAAAGTTTGTTGCTCTATCCCAAAACAACTAAATGGATTTTGATGAAATTTGGTAACTTGATAGATATAGTTTCTACTAATATTATTTTAACATGGGAACTTAACATCTATCATGAATAGGATAGTCGATACCTTAGTTCTTATATAAGAGCATATTGTTACCGTTTCTAAACAAAGAATGTATCTTGAGAGCCAGTGTTAGCGCTCTATTGTGTTCTTAATGTGTTATTCAATAGCTTAAACTTTAAGTTACTGCATTAAGTTAACGTCAATAGACGTATAGAGATGCTGTCTCAGTTAATGACTGTAATGTCACAGGTTTTATTTTTTTATAGCTACTTAAGTTATAATACAAATTAATTAATAAAATATCATATAACTAGGTGCTCTATTTATTATTATGGTAAAAACTAGAGGATCTTTTTGCGTAATTTTGCGGGGAGAGTACACTTATTTTTTACGACGTATACCTAAATTAGCAGTTGAAAGTTATTTTTTATTAATACTATCTATTCATTTATAATTTGTATCACATTATTACTAGATATGTTGAAGAGATATAGATAAATCATACAATTTAAATAAAATATATTATCTAATCGAGGCCTACCCTTTGCTAGTTAGTTGACCTGCAATAATCAACACACATCACGCGATTAAGCGACATCTGCTGTATTTAATTAAACGCAAGCAATTAACATTTGTTATGGTCAACAAAAGCTCTTCAATTCAGCGCAACATTAACTGAAATAAAGCGCTGTGAAGAGCCCCCGTCTAATGAAAGCGCTGGAGGCGCGTTAAGTTTTGCCATTCCACCATTAGGCTACGACTTTTGTCATAATTATCTTGCGGAATTTTGTTTTAAGATGCTTTATTTGGTGGGTGTTTGTGGAGTGGACTAACGCTTTTATTGCACTGCTTTTATAGTTGTTTTCGTGGTTATATTTAGGTTATTTTAGCTCATTAAATGAGGTATTTTATTGGTTAGTCTCGCAAAAATATTACCTACAGAAATATAAGATATTTGATCTGCAATAGTGCACTTTCAAGCAATACATTTATATTACAAAGACTTAATATTTGACTTTTCATCAGGATATAGGAAAGTGTGTGGAATTATCTAATTATTTAAACACAAACATCTGTTAGTGTAAAATATGCAACAGCTTTGTAACAATAAACTTTATAGTTATACAATGTTACGTGCGTGAAGACCCATAGTGGGTTAACAGACAAGTGATTAGCCTTCCCTCAGGCATTTTTGGTATTCACCGGGAATCGAACCCACAGTACCTCTTATTTCTACATTCACGTGTTAAGTATTTTCCCATTTACCTACCTATATAACTTCATAATAAATTTTGTGAGCAAATGACAAAATACTTCTTACACCTACATACTACGTCATCGAAGAAAATAAGTAGCTCTATAGTATCAGGTAAGTTGCAACTTGAAAGCTCAAGTTGGTGCACTTCGCGACTTAACTTGAGATTACTTGCTGTTTGTTTACTACACTGTGACGTCATTTCCTGCCGACTTAGTTTCGACATAGTTTTATGCACGATTGACGGGTTAAAAACTGGATTTAAATTTGTACTAGAGCAACGATGTATTAGGTACCTGCATAATGTATTTTTTTTAATAAACAATTATTTTTTGTGATTCGGCTTATTTAAAGAGAATATTTATACAAGATTGAATCATCGATTCACAGAGAAATTCATAAGGTTAAACAATATTTTATACAACACAATTAATAACGCAACATTGACCTTTCCTAAATGAAAAACGTGGATTGTTTTTATAGATTGAAAATAAAAATATGTGGCGAAATGGAAAGCTTCTTTATATAATGTTTAAAATGTGGACAGTCACATTATAATTTAAAATGCAGAAAAACCTATTCAGCAGCTGAAATAAAAATCATCTCATTTAACGCACTCATGTAGTTTTAATTATATTAACAGTACGAATTAAGGCGAAGTTCGCCGCATATTAAGTACCCACTGAGTGACTAGATATTCGCGCCATAAAATATAAGAGCTAAAGCGCTTCTGTATTCAAGAGGGATTTATCTTGCTATTAAACATTTTGTACAAAATGTAGCCTTAACTGCAAAATAGTTGATGTCTTCTAAACATAAATACGATTATTGGATTACTATCATGTGACTTTGTTTGCAAAGAATAGAAAGTTATCGATTTTGTTTTCAATTGTCATTGAATTAACATAAACATAGCATTCATATGGATAGGTACCTTGGATACCAATGTATTTTTTGATTAACTAAACATAAATACAACACTTGTTATTATAAACTGAGAATTTACATTTTATGAGAATAAATTATCTACTATAACAGGACTAATGCAAGTCCTCGATGACTACGGGACTAATATGCAGTTTGTACCTATGGCACACCTTACTTCTTACTTTTTGGGAATTTTAGCAGTATTTTTATATAATTTTATAGTATTTTTATAACAACACTTTTCCATATAATATATAAATTTACAACACCACACTATACACAAGAGAACACTAAAAGTTTACCATTTTAGTGTTAGGGGAGTGTAGCGCGTGCTTTATCGTCGCGAGTCAACTCAATGTGCGCTGTTTGCTTGGGACTACACTCGCGATGGAAACACATTATATTTTGATTTACATTATGAATAAACTTACTTTTATGTATGGTTTTTATGAGATTGTAAGTGAAGTGTGTAAATTCGAACTCAAAAGATATTCATAAACTTTTACAAGTGCTTATTCATTAATTTGTTTAAACTATCATCGAAAGAGAATGATTTATTCATTAGTTGCAAATGATAAAAAAATATATAGATAGATCTATATTCAATTATCAGAAATACTTAATAAAAATTATATCTCAGAAATTAGTCAATCTATTTGTGTTATGCAATTTTGTAAAAAAACTGAAATGATCGGTGCATTCGAAGTTATTTTATATCATAAAGATTTCTTTGCTATATTTCAAGTAAATAGCTTGATTCTATAGGAATATGACATCATTACGTATTTTCACATAATATTAGTGCAATAGTCCACATTACAATAAATATTCAACTCCATTGTGAAGTCTGTAAGTAGGTAGCGCACAATAACGTGCCGTAAATCTTGGCCTCTCTCCAATTCTAATATAAAACCACTGGAATCCTTAAATCAAAATATCTAACCGACTGTATTATATTTAATCTGTATTCCCTAAAAAATACCATATTTTGGAATTTTATGTGTTATGAAACGTTTCTAGAATTTTACAAACAAGGAATTTTATATGTGTTACTAGCTGCGCTTCGCGGTTTCACCCGCGAATCTCCGCTCCTGTTTGTCTTAGCATAATGATAATATAGCCCAAGCCTTCCTCGTTAAATGGGCTATCTAACACCGAAAGAATTTTTCAAATCGGACTAGTAGTTTCTGAGATACCTATAAGCGCGTTCAAGCGCGTTCGTATATGAAGACGCATACATCATATTATAATTACAGCATAACTAGAAAATGATAACTTCCAAAATGAACAAATTTCACTACTTTCATCTCTCAAGTACCAACATCGAATACAAGTTGAATCGATTTTAAACTCGATTGTAACCGGGTCCCAACTCGAAACGACGTTACGTGCGTCAGATTACACATTATCGAAAAATAAATTGCCTTCGCCACTCGCACGTCGATTACAGAAAACCTAATTCTAGTCGACTTATATTTTCAAATCTTGTTATTTTGCTATGTAATTGAAGAAAGTAAAAGAAAAATATTTGTAGAGTTCACTTTGTATTGGTTGTTAAATAAAATCGATTTGTATAAAAAATTCTTGTCTTTGATAAATTCTCCAAAAATTACCTTAAATAATCATTATTTCAGATTTTCGAAGTCGAACTAGCTCTGGGAATTGACTCCTAATATGTATAATAAATTTTGATTCTGACCAAACTCTTTATATTTATCTTCAATACAAGAAACGTGTACATACGAAAATTTCCTTATTTTTATGAGACAAGCTAGTAACAATGTTAACAAAGATATAAGAAAAGGTTTCAATAATAGGATTGTATTTATGAGCGATATTTCTAAGGCTACAGCTGCTAAGATTTAGGACAACTTTAATAATAATAGATATTATAATCTGTGCTCTTATTTTTTTCACTTTTTTATTATTACTACTGGCAACACACAACAATCCATATTTTAGCACTAGCCAAAGGATTAAAAGAAAAAACAATCAGTTAGTTATATTTGAAAATGGAACGAGGTCTTTCTCATTCAATTTTTATGTCCATTATTGCGTCATTCTTTCGACGGCATTTTAAATTTAAATTCACGATGACCATTGAAAAATTGAATAAAACATTTCTTTTTAAATTTCAAATTTAGTACCTACTCGTTAAAAGCACTTATTCTCGCTTCTTAGTAACTAAATACAATAACAAAATACTTGATTATTACAGACAAATTAGTTAATATTATTATCGATCGAATCGATCGAATCGATCTCGTTAGTTGAATTAACGTTAACGAAAAATATAAATATTTTAAACATATTAGCATAGACTTAGCCTTCCTACAAATAATCTGCATTTACGCCTAAACTATACTGAACCCTTTTTAGTAATTTCAAATATATCAATACGAAAACAAATATAAAAGCAAATCGAGTTAAAGTGACTGCAGTAAGAATCAGTTTGCCAAACAAGAACTGGCTTTGCTATGTGTCTCACGTGCACTAACTCCGCCACCCCGACCCGCTCGCTGATTTCAGCTTACTTAGAGTTCACAAATTTGAGGATTCGCTGCGAAAAGTTGAATAAATTTTGTTATAGTTTTGAGGTTAGAAGTTCGTTTTATATCTATGCTTTAAGTGTAAATGTTATAAACCTGAGGAGTATGTTAGATTGCTAATGTCAGGAAATGCTAGTTCGCATTGTAACTTGTTTTTGCGTTTGATAGACTTTTATCGAGTCGCAAAATGTTCATGGTGTTTGCACTTACCATCAGGCGAACCGCTACTTTACCGAAGTCTACGGCATAAAAAAATTAAAATCGATCGTATAATTTGCGTTCAATAGTAATTCTTAAACAAAAACAAACTAAAAACTTCTTCTATAACATATTGGTATAGACATAGCACACACACATACCTGTCTACATACCTACACACATACACACACACTCAAACTTAAGCATACTTCAAATACTTCAAGACAAATTTTAAACCTAAAAATAAGATGAACTACACTAAAACTGTGACAATCCCACCAAAGTAGGCCACGCTAATCGAATCTCCATTTATATAGCAGAATTGCAACAAGAAATCCAATTTAAAAAATGTAACATTGGCCGTTAGCGATGTCGGCCACGTCGCGTATTCGCCAAACACTAGCACCGGGCAATCTCAACATTCACTAGGTAAAGTCGGAAATTGAAGAAAATCCGCGCCAAACTGCTGTTTGTGAGATTTGCAGCGGTTACGATATAGTGGGATATTGAGTTATTTTTGTTGCTACGTGAGTTGATGCGGCTTAATTTTGACAATTTCTATTAATGGAAAGAAACAATGGAATAAGTGTGTATTAATTTAACGCATTTTTAAAGCATACCATAAACTTATCTAACAATGAAATTTGTTAAAGTTTAATCGATTCAACAAAAGATATATATACTAGCTTACCGCCCGCGGCTTCGCCCGCTTTGTCTAAAACCCAATAAATTATAAATAAATAAATAAATAAATACTCTTTATTTAGCACCAAATAAAAACAGACAATATAACAAAAGAAAAAAGACAATATAATATATAGCCAAAAAGGCGGCCTTATCGCTACTGAGCGATTTCTACCAGGCAACCTATGGGTAGGATTTTGAATTAAAAAGGGGAAAAACAATAGGTGGTGCAGTAATGAAAAATTTAATTATAATACATTTAAACCAAATAACTACTTAACCAAATAACTACTGCGGTTTTTTTTTATATACTAAATATAAAAAAAAACCGCATCAAAATCCGTTGCGTAGTTTTAAAGATGCATACAAAGGGACAGAGAAAGCGACTTTATTTTATACTATGTAAGTAAAAATCGTTTTATAGACCAGTAATATGAAATATTTTGAAAGCAGCAAAAGAATATGAGAAATCTCTCGATGTCGGTCACGTAAGATGTATAAAAACACGTATACTTGAGAATTACGATATCAAACCGATAAATATAAAAAATGGGTTTCCATTTTGTATAATTCTCTTGTTATTTTATTTTCAACTTACCTATTTAAATTTCTATGATTTAAATATCGATATAAAATGTTTTCATATTAACCATAGAAAACAAATATTAATTTAGATAATTAAACTTCAATATTATAATCTGTCTTGGAATAAGTAACTACACTAACTTTATTTTCTACATTAAGTACCTCTGTAATAAATTGTTTTTTTGGTAGCGCGCAGACTCATGAATTTTCTTCATAAATCTTATTTTTCGTCAATTTGTATAATGTTTTAATAGACATTATATTATTCGAGAGCGGAGACAAAACCAATAAATCAAAAATCGTGAAAATAGAATCAGCTGTTCTTAAATAATATTTCATTTAGATAAAATGAAGCTATTTTTTTCCTTCAAATACGACTTTGTTTTACTTATCTATACAATATTTATAATTCTTAGATACAATAAAAATAAATCGCCAAATGTATTGCAAATAATAAAATCTCGTGAACGGCTCGACCAACTCGGCTATTTTTTTTAAAGACAGCTAATAAAAGTCTTGTTAATAACATAATATAACTTATAACTGAAGAACGGCTGAACACATTTTTGAGTTTTGCTTGGATTTGGATCATAGCATTTCTAAAACTATCCACCCGAGTAGAGCCGGAAATACCAGGTAGTATTCAATAAAATTAAGCTCTGCAAATCATTACTACTTACTCCTTTTACTAATTCTACACAAAATGAAGTAAAATAAATCTCTATAGAGACACGACTAAATCCCCTTCTTCAGACAACCTATATGACCTAAATACCTATAGGTATGTACCATCCAGGACTCAGGTGAACATTGAGCTGACAAACGATCCGTCGACGTTGAAAAAGGTCGAAGTAAAACATTAGAAAGAGTAATGTTCACTTACTGAGAGATATTTAAGGAATCCCCTCTTATCCCCCCTTTTTACAAGATATCTAAGTTCATTCGTTTGCTTTTAATCCATTATTTTAACGTTGAACTGTTCTTTTCCTGTCTTTTTTATACTTTACTAGCTTTCCGCCCGCAGCTTCGCCCGCTTTGTCTAAAACATAATAAATTATATACTAAAACCTTCCTCTTGAATCACGCTATCTATTAAAAAAACCGCATCAAAATCCGTTGCATACTTTTAAAGATTTAAGCATGCAAAGGGACATAGGGACAGCGAAAGCGACTTTGTTTTATACTATGTTGTGATTTGAAACCAGAAATATAAAGGACACTGGGCGATCAATCAATCAAATTATATAAAAAATGTGCCAATAATAAAAATTAAAAACCTACTGATTTAAATCTTATATATAAAAATGAATCGCAAAATGTGTTGGTAAGCGCATAACTCGAGAACGGCTGAACCGATTTCGATAATTCTTTTTTTATTATATTCCTTGAAGTACGAGGATGGTTCTTATGTAGAGAAAACGTAAACATGTACCACGGGCGAAGCCGGGGCGGACCGCTAGTTCTTAATAATAAACATGCAAATGGTTCTAATTGTTAGTAGGTATGTAACTCTATCACACATAAACCATTAATTTAAAAAAATACGCACAAACACATAACTACCTAGATTACGTGTTTTATACTGTAACTGCTATTAATACTACCTAGATTATTAATGTAACACACTACTAAATTATTAATTAACGTACTACAACACAATAAAATCTAAAACTTTATATCATACTTTATCCAATCAAATTAAGGAATGCTTTTCACCACTATCGCATCACCAACAACCTCAAACCAGCATCATAACATATCAGGAAAAGGCCTAAATAAAACTCCACAAAGGATTTTTAATACATAAAGATAGCGCCATTGTTCCCTGGATATAGGTTAATGATCGTTACCTTGTACACTACTCCGATATTGTAATTTTGTAGCAAGTAAATAAGCTTACCTCGGAGCCAGATAATCACCCTGTATAATGTGCTTACGTCTTACCTGTAAAGAAAAGAAAAAATGCGTTATTTTGCGGAAATTGTGTTCAATTATAGGAACCACACTTGTTTCACATGGTGTTCAATATTTAGCATTTTAATAATAACATGGTTCAAACATTAAGATTGTAAATATGTCAATAGAGTAAATGCGACGGTATGTGTAGCTGTCAGGGATATCACAGATAACTGCTCAACCGATTTGGATGATATTTTGTAAAATTATTGTAAATAAGAAGACAAAGAATATTGTTATGTTTATCACGCAAGCGAAGTTATAGTATGAAGCTAGTATGTACAATAGTAATGCACTTCATTGAATTGATAAATAAATCCTCTACAATTTTCCAAAAATAATAAGAAATTTACTTCCAAATAATATGCAATGAAAGATAATGACGGCAAATCGCCACAGAGCAACCAACACCTCCATTCCCTAGAAATGCAGACACGAACACACAAATTGACTGAATGAAATTCTCCCCAGTCTGCAACTTCAGCTATCGAAACCTTTTGAGCAATTACCCATCAAAATATTACCGCTGGGAATTCGCGGAAAATTGCAATTTTGGAAAGGAAATTCTTAATTTTTTGGATAAAGACTGAGCATTTTAAATTATCTCGTAATTTCAATGTACTATATCATATGTGAATATCATATAATGTTTTAATGTTTACATTTAAAGTACCTATTGATTTTATTAATAATTATGATACTATAAACTATTAAAGTGAAACTTTTATTACATCGTCTCAAACTGTTTGGTCTGTGTAGCGCATGTCGCGTGTATCGCGGCTGCCGAGTAGGTATACCTACTCGGCAGCCGACCGTCACGCGACATGCGCTACACAAAGCAGTGTTCGGAACCGTTCGAACATTTCACTTTTACCGTGGTTTCATAAAACCACACAACATTTTTATAATAATTATGACGTAAATACAAATATTATAAGAATCATGATTTAAAAGAAAATATTTCACTTGTATTTTATGCAAAACTACTGCTCCGATTTCGAAATAATCTAACAATAAATAACGTAACATCGACACTTGAATCTAATAATCCTCATTAATAAGTGGATACAATCGTAATCATTAATAAAGCTAATAACTTTCATTTTCATTTGGTAAATTCAAACGAGTTAAGCTCTGTTTAACAGCTATTTTTATTCAAACAATCGGATAATAATGCCATTGTACAAACTTACATTAACATAACAAGCGATTACTTTTGAAAACAATTAACTTCGTGTATTGTTTAGATGCAAAATCTGATTTCACTCAGTTTTTATTAATATGTGTTGTTATATTCGCTATTTCAAATAGGTATAATAATGTAATGTTATTCATATCTAGGTAAATGAATAATATTAGATTATAGCGTATCTAAATCTTTTTATGTCTGTGTAATTTGTTTAGATACTACTAGCTGTGCCCCGCGGTTTTACCCGCATTGCTCGTTGGTCTTAGCGTGATGATATATAGCCTATTATAGCCTTCCTCGATAAATGGGCTATCCAACACCGAAATAATTTTTCAAATCGGACCAGTAGTTCCTGAGAAAAAAAAAACAGGCTTAAACTCGTGGAATTATTGTATATTATCACCGATCATTGATAAGTGTCACAATTTTGGATTAAATTGTATGTTTAAAGTGTGTTACAGTCGAGTCTAAATTAGTTGTTTACATACAAGTATGTCGATTACATACAAACATACAGGTGAACCTTTTAACAGCGTATTAAAAAGGAACTTAAAACTGACTTTTTCACTACCATTGATCCCAGGCGACAATAACTCTAGTTCCTATAAAAATAGATACCTACTTATCATAAACTAGTCCTACTCTACAGAGCAATCTTTCACCTTTTACAAAATTGCATTTTACCACTCTAAGGAACATTATAGCAATTTATCTGTACACAACATTCCTATACGATTCACTTAGCCACGTCCGCTACATTGGTGTTCAATTGAAACCGAGAAGTGCACACTGCGGGAATTAAACGACCTTATGAAGGACAAATGCAGTTTTTTTTGCAGACATCAGGATCTATACTGGGTTTCAAATAGAAGCTGGACAAACGGAACTAACGAGTGTTAAATGAAATGCATTTTAATTTGATACAATAAAACCTAATACCTAATTCTGCTAATGCAGCTGCATTCGTCATACGATTTGTATTTTTAAGTAGATAATGCGTTACTGCTCAGCTTTTTGAAATTATAAGCTTATTTAAAGAGCTGATTTTAGTCTATAACCACTTTGTAAATAATAAATTAAGCCTATATCTACGCAATAATTATTAATTAAACCTATACATCAAAAAATACGAAAATCATAATAACTAAAACTGAAAATAGATTCCTCAGCGTATGCATAATTTAAACAAAGTTTGGAGGAAAATCCATACACATTCATAAATGTTTGATAAAAGTTCCATAAACAGCAAAACGTAGCGACACTGCGACAATGCACAAACAATGAATCGACGGCATTCATTCCGTCTGTATGTCTGTTTGCACCTGAGTATAAAACTTTTACAAATTCTTGCTTCTTATACGCTTAGCAGGCAACAATACGGGCGCTAGGGCTGCCACTGAACACTATTTGTGAAATATGAATAGTTTAACTTTATTTTTTTATTATTATTTAAACTGAAAGTAAGATTTCTACCCATAACAGAAACTTAGAAATATTATGCAGAAACAACTTTAAACACGAATTATCTTATAACAAGTATAATATAGCCACAAGTAATGGAATTGCTTATTATATGAATCTCTTGATTGTATTTGCTTTTTTCATATAAAAATAGTATAAAATAGACGATAAACCAACTGGAGGAAGCCATAAATAGATAAAAATACATACTTACCCCATTAAAAAAATTTAAATAGGCGAAACTATTCATATGTTTTAAAAGCATGACATAGATACGCGATTTTCAACTTTATGTACCTACCTATTAAAGTCCACAATTAGTAATTGATTTATCTATAGATAAGATATATAAAACGAAACAATCACTCTTCATTGATAGTAAAATTAAGGAAGGAATGTAGACAACGGCCGACCAATTTAAGCAATTAACGAATTTAAATTAGATCTTGAATTGATTTCTATCAGTAAGGAAGCGAATCATAAATCATTTATTTGTGCCAACCAAATGTTTAGTAATATATTGAATGGTTTTATCATTTTAATATAAAGTTATCTTTACATCAACAATACTTAATTTAACACCAAGGTATATTTGTCAGTTCAGGAACGTTGAAATAATTTTATTTTGATTTGCGTAATGCACTGAAACCAAACATCCGATACTAGTTCTTGCTCCCATTACACGAAATAAACTGTATTTATAACTAGGAAGCTATATAAACAACATAAGAATCCCCGATCAATTTCAAATAGCTTCCCATAGTTATCGACTGCCGTAAACCCACAGGAAAAACTATAGTTTGTACAGCCCTAGCTCTATTTGTGAAACTTTGATATTGTTGCGAAGGTTCCTTAAGACCTTTATTACCCCCATTGTATGATCAAAAGGAAGCACACACAATTTTATATTTCACGGCTCGCTGGGCAGTGGGCGTGACACCCATTAATTAACATTACCACAGCTGTTATTTTTTATTACTTGAAACTCCATTAAGAAACTCCATTAAAACTAGTTATGGTAGTATTTTTTTTAATATTATTATTACTAGTTATTATGTATGAAATAAAGTACTTCGACGCATCTGTGCGTCTATTCGCGATAAACTCAAAAATTACTGCGCCGATTTTCATTATATTATTATCAATGGATAGCGCGGTCATTTTAAAACATTATTATCTCTACATTATTATGTATAAAACAATCTCAACAATATAACAAGTCCATTTGCAATAAAATAAACACAACCACTGCGCGGATTGTCATTCTGTTTATTACAATGAATTCGTGAAAGTTTAAGACAACGCGAGCGAAGCTACGGGCATAATGCTAGTCAAACATAGACCTATCCCTCGCTATTCTAGCTTTCATATTAAAATAGGAAAAATCTACTGAAGTAGGTATTGGTAAAGGCATGTTTAAAAGCGCTGGAAGAATATTACAAAGACTTATGTAAGTGAGTAGGTACTAGGAATTCTAATGTTCATCCCTTGCAAAACACATGAAGCTATTTTTATCCCTACGAAGACAAAACATAGAATTTAATTATTTATCCATACGAAGACAAAACATAGAATTTAATTATTTATCCATACGAAGACAAAACATAGAATTTAATTATAACTACGACTCACGCATATCTAAAAATAAAAAATATATTTAGTGATAAAGCATCACCCTACTCATATCATTTCCAAGATGTTATTCAATACTACACACTTGACATAATTAGCTGAAGAATAAGTTCTAGAAATTTCCTACAATTATCCGGGGCATGTTTACATTCACGCTGTATTCCCGGAACGGCGTGCATAAGAGCATCCCGGAGTATTAAATGTCCTGTTTCCATTATCTCCAGCATTCTGCAAAATACATTACAGTTTAAATATAACACTTGAGCCTTTTACGTATTGGCGACATTTTAGGGGCCCCGAATTTAGAGCCGAGTTGGGCCCCAATTGTTTAAAATTATAAAATTTAAATTATCTTTAAAAGAATGAACAGGTGTACGTGTTTATATTTAAAACCGGTGAGCTAGATATATCAATATTTGAAACGAAAAATAAATTCGTCATAACAAGTGCAACCTACAGTGTATTGTTAGCAGCAAAAACATTGCTTGTACCAATGAATTGATAAGATACATTCATTCATAGACTTATTTCTATTTTCTTATTTATTTTGATGATATTTTAACGTCTTATTCAAGTAGTTATTAAATATCCAAGCCAAATAAAAAGCGTTTTCTTTTTTTTAAATATCATTGTCATTATAAATGTCATTCGATAAGGTGTAACGTAAAATTTTAAACTTTAAACATCATAATATCTTTATTTATTTTTGACTTTATATTTCCAGGGCCTCCAAGAGGCTAGATACCTCCCTGTCCACAGGAGCCGAGCGGCGCGTTCGCTCGCTCGCTCACTCTATAAATCACAGTGTGAGTCCGAGCGATAAATTAGATTCGCGAGCTCAAGATTACGCTCATATCAGATCGTGACGCCCCTCACCCCGCACCCCGCGCTCAACTACGCGACAATATTTTTAGATTTTGACATTCGCTTCGCTTCGCTACGTGCTATGCGATCTGACGGATTGAAGCCTTTGGGAATAAGTGTTTGGGGTGTATATTTTTAACTTGGTTGAGTGTATCTGTGTATCCTTTTTTTAGTTTATAATTATTATACTAATGGTTCTTGGTCGATTTTAAGTTAAAATTAATTTATTTATTTGATAATCACTATTCGACTTTATTATTGACTAATGACTAGTTTTACTACTACATATAAATATTCTTTGAAAACTGGAAACAATGAAAATCGTTTTTGATATTATCGTGCAAAGGCAAGCAAATGCAGAATAGAATTTTGTAAAAATAATATGTGGAGATTAAGAATTAAGATGGTACCTACAGAAAAAGCTATAGAAATATTAATGTTCCCATTGTAATGAGTTAATTGCTCAGTATCCAAATATAACTATGACGTCATTGATCATTAATTGTATGACATCATTCTTGTTTATTACCTAACTAGGTATTAGATGAAATTACACAGCGACTTATTTGAATCTACTTCAGTCATCCATTTTACATTAGGCTAGACTCAGTCTGCACAGAATTAGCTCCACCTTTCATAATAAATAACAATCATTGTAATGTACGTCTGTCTGTTAGTGTAAGAGATGCTGAAGTATAATAGTAACATATTTTGACTCAGATTATGTTTATTATTTTGAAGTTGAAATTGTTGTATTTAATGTGTAAGTATATATTATAATACATACGTAAGTGCCCTTCTTTACGAATAACAATTTACAAATTTAACATATTATTTTCTTGTATTTGCAACCAAGCAGCAACGAAATATAATTTCGGATGAAGTAAAACATAATTTATAGTGTAATAATGCTTAAATAATGAGGTAAGAGATCACTACTCAATACTATTCGATCATACGATTATGTTTGATATAGAATCCGATATCACGTTATACGAACAACAAAAACAAACAAAATATCCTCCTAAATTGAAAACGAAAACCATATAACATAAAATAGATTAATAAATTAATTTATGTACACATAATTATGAACACTAGCTCTTAGACTATCGCGGTTCGCTACAACCATTGTGACTACGCTTATTTTAGCGCTGAAATGTGTAATGAGTCAGCTTTTCATTAACAAGTACAGCATTTTATATCATAAGCTAGCACCCACCCGTGACTTCGCCCGCTTTGTCTAAAGCTAATAAATTTTATACTAAAACCTTCCTCGTGAATCACTCTATTTATTAAAAAAAGAGCGTGTGTGCCGAGCACACGTGTCAGAAGTGAAACTTCTTTGGCAAGAACAAAGATACCAAAGTCTTCGCTTACTGGAGTAATGTGACGTGACGTGACGGTATTGCCATGACGCGACCTTCAAATTTCACTTCAAAAATCCGTTGCAAATCTTTAAAACTACAGATTTAAGCATACATAGGGACATAGGGACAGAGAAAGTGACTTTGTTTTATATTTATACTATGAAGTGATGAAGCTAGCGCCCGCCCTCGGCGTCACTCGCCATTTCATACAAACTCGTCCTAATTTGTCGAAATATACTGCAAACTTTCTACTATTTTAGCCATTTTGGTCTAGTTTCACTAACTAGCGAAATTCAGACTGGATAATGGATGTTATATGTGACTCCTTTATTTCAAATGTTATGAGGGTTTTACATGCATCTTTATTTTAAAGAGCAAATGAAATACGATGTGAATAAATATAATAATTGCTAAACAAGGACTTATTCCAAAGAGAATGTTTTGCATAAAATTATGAAGTAGAAGTGGGTAATATACATTTCAAGAACGTATAAAATACTTGTTACAGACCACAGTTTCATATAACTGAATCATTCTGCTATATAAGTTTCATCTAAATCTGTTGAGCAGTTTCTGCTCTCTTAGCTTATCAGTCATTTAAATGACGATTAATTATGGATCAACGAATGTGTCTCATCGTTACACATTTAGTATATCTGTACCACTTTACCAGCATATCCAAAAGGCACTCAGTGTATATTCATAAAAATATTTTTTTCCAATTGTCATTCAAGCGACGCCATTACCGCGGGGCGGGGAGGGTACAAGGGGAGGGGAGGGGGGGGGTGCTCCATTAGAGATAACCGCTCCACTATTTATCTTGCTGACTAACTTTCAAGTACTTTTGCGGTTTAATACTTTAAAATACAAGGTTCTTTTGTATCGTCGTTGTTATAAACAGGAAGAATTAAAGTTTTCAAAACTGTTTGCTTTATGTGTACAATGTAGAGTATAATCATAAAATGATTTGTGTTGAAACTGTATTTGAGAAAGTGGTGACACATTGTTCTACATACTATGTATGACTCTCACAAATGAAATGTTTCATAGTACAATGTGTACCTACATTATTTCGTTTGAAATTGCTGGCTGAATAGCTATGTATTGTTTTTCATAATAATGTACACAGATTAGCAAATGCTAGCATATTATATTGTATTTATTTAACAGTTTTAAGTACCATTACAAATTTTACGATCATATCATAATATTAAAAGAAAAGGAAACATTCATAGCACATAAGGCAACCTTATCGCTTATCGGCGATCTCTTCCAGACTATTGTAACTAAGCTCGTATAAACATATTGACGTCCAAACTGTATTCTTATCTTAGGTACTGATATCTACAAAAATTTCCATACTCCAACTTTTAAAGGAATATCGGATATATTATAATCTTCATTTATTTAAATTTCCGAAAAGTACTAAAATAAACACAACATTGTAAAGGCCTGTTTCCATTCGTGATATTCGATTTTATTGTGTTATTTTTATATCCCACGCTACATAACCAATGAATAAATTAAACTTTATTCATATTTCATCTATTTGGAAGCACATTGTGTTTTATTTATTTGTATTAAATGGTCTTCAATCCAACTGAATGGCAGAATATTTATTGGTTCAAATCGTTTACTGTTTGGATTGTTGGTCTATCATGCAAACTACTGGACGGATTCAGTTAAGATTTGTTATGAAGGCAGATTACGTTACCACATTAGCAACCCGTAATAATTATATTACATACATATATTATTTCTCGCTTGTACCTTTTAATTTTCCATTTCATCAATCTCCTACTTTGTTTTTACCGACCATAGATACCTACTATACCAAAAATATCATGTTTCCCTGTTCATATTACCGACACAGGGTGAGATACAGCCCTTTTGTCATATTCTGACAGACTGACAGATTGAAAGACCCAAAAAATAAAGCAAAATCACACACAAATCTAACGATCCAGCCACAAACACATCCTGTTCAAAACATAATTTTTTAGAAGTTTAGAACAAATAAGTAATTCCATTAACATAACGGGAAATAAATCAAGTTATAAATCCGCAAAACAAACGGGAAAATATCCAAATATTTTATCTGCGATCATTAGCGCCATACTTCGAGGGAACTTTGCGATTTGAAGATTTCGCAAACTTTAACCATTTTCAGTTGAAATTTGCGAAACTCCGACATCCGATGACATTCGTAATTGAAGTGAGATATACATACATACAGACTTTCCATGCCACTGCTTTATTGTCTTAGTTTGAATCCAAATGAATGGATAAAATCGATCAATGTGTTTGTACCGTTATCTTACACGGTTGTGTTATGAAGGCAGTGGAAAGATAAAGCAGTAATTCATGTAGGTATGTATACATAATATTCACATGTACATATATCACTGTATAAATATAATACATACACGGAATAACACAGTGTTGGCTTGTTTTAATGTATATGGCTCTACATCTTTGAATTAAAGAAAACCTATGCCAAGGTTTTAAATTTTATTTTATACGAAGCATATACATATTATTATTTCACCTTATGTATTTGTGGAAAATATTCACTCATTATAAATCTATGAAACATATATAAAAATATTGAAGCAAAGCAAAATTACACAGCTAGTATGCAATAAAAACAGTTTTATCAAGTACAGAACCTTATATTAAAGCAAATAATGACCGCATCGCTGTATAAATAAACGATAAACGTCTGTCTGTTTGTCCAACATGCATCGATTGTAGATACGCTTCCACGAAGTGAGGAAAATAAACATATGTACAAGCAATCGATTTTTTTCCGTTTCATAGAATATTATATTTGAGTCATTTTGTGACTCATTTAGTGCTAAAAACTTACTTTCAAGCAATTGTCATTGTTATTGTTATTGTGTTATTTTATATCGACAATATCACTCATATACGAACTATTTAGTA
>CAJQZN010031268.1:0-18662 GCA_907164685.1 Colias eurytheme | reverse complement strand
AGAAATAGAAAGCGTTTCATTTGCGTTTTATATGAAAACTAGTGGCCTGTCCCGGCTTCGCCCGTGGTACATATTTCGCAATAAAAGGTAGCCTATGTTCTTTCTCAGGGTCTAAAGATTATCTGTGCCAAATTTCATCAAAATCGGTCCAGTAGTTTATGCGTGAAAACCATACATACATACAAACCTTTCCTCTTTATAATATTAGTATAGAAGTATACATTAAATAGATAAATATTTCAGGACAATTTTCACACACGGCACAGAATAATAAACAGAACAAAAAAATAAAGCAATAATGGTGACAAAAAAGACTCCTCTTCATCAAAGCAGCAACCATTAATTAAAATGAACTGCTGCGCTGCTTTTCAGAGGAGACCACGTGACTGTACTACTACTATTATTACGTGACTAGCTGCGCCCCGCAGTACTCCTGTTGGTCTTAGCGTGATGATATATAGCCTATAGCCTTCCTCGATAAATGGGCTATCTTTATCTAACACCAAAAGAATTTTCCAAATCGGACAAGTAGTTCCTGAGATTAGCGCGCACCAAATTATACTATAGAAATTGAGCAAAAGATGTTGAAAAACTCCATATTTTATGAGCAAATACGAACATAAACCCCCACAGTCTCCTGGTTAGATTTCCAATAAATTTGGCAAATTATTGTGACACACAAGATGAACGCATCCAAAACGAACTAAAAATTATGTAATAAAGGTATCAGGGTAGATGAAATCGTCACATGATGGCAGGTTACTAATGGTCCATAAGAGACGATTTTCTCCAAATTAACTATAGAAGAGAAGCTTATAAAATGTATTTCATAAGTTTTAATAATTTTTCTATATTTTAATATCAATTTAAATTAATTAAAAACTAAAACAAAACAATAAGTCAAACTTTTTAATAAATAAATGAATTCAATCAATTAGAACCTTCAACCACAGTCTTACCTAAAGAAATGTACAGCAGGATTGGCCAAGCCCTGCAAATCGGTACCACTAGATAGGGACCCGCCCAATTCATCAGCTAGGGCTTCATCACACGCTGCTAATACTTCCTCCGCTATCATACCTGGAAAGGAATATTATTATCAAATCGAATCATTTATTTATCATTTATTATTTATCATTAATTTATTCGGCACCAAGACAAAAATAAGTACGGTTCCACAACTTTAAGAACACTTCCAAAGAACACAGGACCTCATACGTAATAAGACATCCTCATTCGTATTCAATTTTAAGTAAAAACAACCGGCAAAAAAATTGCCAATTTTAGTCAAAATTTATGGTTTTCTGACAAGAAATGAAGATCTTTAGTATCCAAGATTCCACCTAGATGAGAAAAATCAACATAAAAAAATCATGAAATATTTGTATTTTTTATTAAAGACCTTAAAATTCTTCCATTTACCATATTACAAGATTCTCCATAGATTTTGAGATATTTGATGCAATACCACACCCCGGACACTCCATACAAAATGATCGTTTTGACAGTCACACTGTAGAGACTGCAAATGTGTGTGTTAACGCTTTATGGTTGGCACATTTGTGACTAGCGTTAAAAAAAATCGCGTTTTTCTGATGAAATACATCCGTAAACAGCACAATATCTAACCATTTTCTACGAAAAACGATAATCACAAATCCAAAATAATAAAATTACTTTAAGTCAATTTGATTAATGTTGTCAATCTTCGTTGCGTATCGTCCTTGCAGAAAAATATGGCCCATTTTATGTCTGATCGGGCGGGGGTGAGGTAAGTTTAATTTTGGCGGGAGGCGGAGAGTGTCCGTTCTGTAGCGTTTAGCTACTATTATGTATTCTGTGGCAATACCAAAAATATCCCTAGACTTTGTAGATGTGTGTATTTAGTTATTTATTCACTCACCATGCAAAACCCTATCCAAATGCCCAGTCTCCATTTGCCACACGTAAACCGTACCATCGCTACACCCGACCACCATGAAATCGTCAGCCGGCCGCCATTTTATAGTCACCACCGGAAATAGGTGCCGAGACGCTAGTGTTACGCACTTCCGTTCTGCTAAACCTAGAAAATGGTGGATATAGTATAAATTTATAAAGAAAATTCGATCACGAGGCGGGATTTTTTTTTTTCTATTCTTTCTAAATTTATATTTATAAAGCATTTTGAATGCCATAAAACCAAAAAAATATAAAGTGGACATAGTATTTGAAATTTGCATATTTATATTAAAATAAAATACATTTGTATTTAAACTTGTTATTTTTATCTCGCCCCGCCATAAGTTTATGCCTATTACCTTCTGCTCTGCTTGCCTAGAAATGATCACTTCTAATTGAAAAGGCCACCAATAAATTGTACTCTAAATAAATATTTTTGGCCTATTTCCACTTGAAAGTAGTGCGTATTGATAAAAAATCCATGTACCTAATAAGAAATTTTAATAAATATTTTTAAAATCATAACTATAAATGAATACTCACTCAATAATGTAACGCTATGATCCGATGCGACTGAGCAGATACACTTTTGAATGCGAGGCTGTAAATAAAATAACAAAATATTACCATTTAGGAAATATTCACCTTAACACGTATGCATTAAGGTCGATAATAGTATTCAGATATTTTCTGAATATAAAACAGTTTTCGTCACGAGACTTCACACCCACAGAATATTAAAAAAATCATACAATCCGTTTCATAACAAGAATATTAGTGAAAATTTCTAATGTTAGTTAAACGGTAAACCTTGATGAAAAGACGACTAATGCATTGATTAATTTGGAACGGGATACGTACAATAATGCAAAATTAATTCGTCAAATTTTCAAATCTATTTTCATACAATACCTCCAAATACTTACAATATGAAAAGACGATTCAAAAGTGCTTCTACAAGAAGTCTAATTGAATAAATAAATGTTTGAGTTTGAAATAAAAAGAATGCTCTGAAGTGGTACTCACATTTCAAACACAAACATTTATTTATTCTATTAGACTTCTTCTAGAAGCACGTTTGAATCGTCATTACATAATATTTTTACATTTACCACCGATTCGGAAAGCAGTATCTATGGAGAAGAACCGGCGAGAAACTCCATAGTTGCTCTTTTAAAATCATGTCAATATTACAATTTAATTTTACAAAATATGTAAATAAAAATACTCACACTACAATTCTGTGGAGGCACTATAAGTTGAGTTATTTCCCCCGCGTGTACGCAGAATCTATGCAAGAGCGCACCACTGAACAGATCCCATAGACACACAGCGAAGTCTATCCCACCTGAGACTAGGTGGGATTTGTCGTATCTAAGGAAAGAAAAAAGTTTTTTGACGTGACAACGTCTTATAATTCGATAGAGCCGGCTGCACGCACGAAAAAACATGACTCATGCGGCGTTACCTCGCTCTGAGGCGTTCCATGTAAGGCTTGAAGTGCAAGCGAGAGCGCGGAACGAGCGACAAAGAAGCACAATCGGGCTTAAGACATTGTCACGTTCAACTATCGTCAGTTTGACTTTACAGACAACCAATTTTTTTTATGAAAGAAAGAAGAAAGAGTCGTTTCTGTACTACTAATCAGGGAAAATTGCAATATGAACTTTAAAAGGGATAATTCTAATATTATTTTAATACATTATTACTCTTAAAAAAAGAGTATAAGCTTTCGAAGCTTTTCTCAATAAAGAGCTTTCTAAAATTTTTCTTTATATGTACAAATTTAGAATGCATTTGCACTACGAAACTTTACTTATATAAAGCTAAAAGGTGTTTCATCCAAGTTCTATTATAAATCGAATTCTTCGTATACTTAGATAACCAAGAAATCAGGAAAAATAAAATAATTATTACCTCTGATGCACATGATGAGGATACAGCAGACAGTTCACTCTGCCGTTGTGACCTAACAATAATTGGTGTGGAGGCCAATCTGGAAAAAAATATTATTTAATTATAAGTTATATATGTACTTATATTTTCAAAAGACATGTTCAACATTGTCAACAATAGGAAATTAAAAAAAAATTAAATCAAGTTTATTAAAATTCGCCTGTATTTTTTAGATGAGAAATTACAACGCAAGTATGCGCGGTAAAATTGCAGCTATTGCTTATGCCCGCGGATGAAACCGCAATAAACATCCATACATATAAACTAACCCGTTTATCTTGCACTAGGTGCACCCCGCGGATTCATCCGCTTGGCTGAGCTCCTGTTGGCTTTAGCGTGACGATATATTATAGTCTATAGCCTTCCTCGATAAATGGGCTATCTAACACCGAAAGAATTGTTAAAATCGGAACAGTAGTTCCTGAGATTAGCGCATTCAAACAAACAAACAAACTCACCATCCAATTGCTGGTGGTTTCCATGCAACAATTGCAACTGTACTGTATGTGTCGCGTTCACAATTACTATGGAACCGTCTTCTCGACCAACTACAAGACGATTCGCAGCCAGGAGGTAGATAGACGCTGTTAGTTTTATTTCTGGAACAATAATTTTTTTTAAATAAAACAATTTTCTGCAAATAAAGCAATTTGAATTTGAATTTGAATTGCATTGAAAATAAGATAAGAATCGTTTATTTTGCCAAAGGCCAAAAGCATACAAGAATAAAAAGATAAAATAAAAATAAGGAACTTCGTTTAAAAACGGAAAAGTAAGCTATACTGGTATTATAAGAGAAAATATTTAATTTTACAGTTATCAACAATTTTTTTTCCATACTTTGAAAGTTAAAAGTACCTAGTGTAGAACTGTAGTGACTATTAAATTTTACAGATACATATTTTAGTTATTCTTATAACAGTCAACAATAGCAAAATGGACGTTTGAAATAATTTGGGATAAAATACACCAAATTATGTTAAACTAAAACAATTATTTTGTACACTTAGGGCCGATTTTTCAATGCTTGGATAAAACTTATTCGTCGAATAATGTATAAAACTACCATTTTAAAAACGTATTCTAATTGTCCGTATTTGACAGTTTACGTGACATTTTAATATTATCGTGTAATAACTTTATTGGACGGATAAGTTTTATCCAAACATTGAAAAATCGGCCCTTAGTGTGAATAAATTCTTAAACGTAAATACATGTATCTACATACCATTGTCTTCAGGATGGCTGAACTGATCCAAAACCCCGACGGGACTCGGATTCATATCGGCCCAGGCCATATCCAAGCTCGTAGTGACTATTGGTGCTCGAGCTAAAATATATTTTATTATATTTTTATAGAATAATTGTTTAAAAGTAAAAAAAAAAAACATTAAATATGTTGGCAATTTCGTATACTACCTACTAGTGGAAGATGTAAAGACATTGAAGTTATGCGTACTTGTTATTTAAAAATTATATAATTTATCGTACAAAAACAACGCTTGTTTATTTTATGTAAATCAAAAAATTATCCTCTTTGGGTTGTTTTATTTACTATTAAGAACAAAAATACGCTCACACCGTATCAAGATCGAGTAGCATGTCAGCCGACGAAACGAATTTCGCTACGTCATCTTTCTGTGATTATCACAACGCTGCCTAGTCATTTCATTTGTACCATAACACAAATTGCTTTAAGTGGATCATTTACTTCGACCACTACGCATTGTTAGCTAATTTGCTTACTGGTCGTTATCGATCTTTAAGAATAACATATACATAGACCATATTTTAATATAACTAAGTAATGTTAGAACTGTTACTAAGAACTGTAACCTGAAAATCTACATACTACAATGTACCAATAAAAATAACCACTAAGATAACACAAATCATAAATTGAACTGTTACCATATCAACTAAACAATTGAAACTACCCTCCTTAAAATAACTCATACTTACACATGACCTTATTAGGCACGGGTAGTGCTGCGTCATCAACGTTCCATAGCAACACTACACCCGCGGAATCCCCCCTTAATAAGAGCCTTCTCTGTTTCCCCCCCACAGAGGTTAGTATGAAACGCATGGCTGGCGGGCATGAGAGGAGCTGAAAGTGGCAATAATATAATAAAATGTATTTACTATTAAAGTATTTTATTTACTTATTAAGTAAAATTCGTAAATAGGAGCTGATATAAAGGTAAAATTAGTTTACAACTAGTGGTCCGCCCCGGCTTCGCCCGTGGTACCTACATGTTTTAACTATCCTATCTCTCAAGTTGGATCGAACTGCACATGGTGTGCGAATTTTATTGCAATCGGTTAAGTGGTTTAGGAGTCCATTGAGGACAAACATTGTGACACGAGATTTATATACATATATTAAGATATTGTCAAAGGTATGTAACTATATTGATTATTTAACTATATTGGTTACACAGTAAATATTGAAAATGTCGTCTCAATTCTCGATATATATTTTAAACGTCGGGTATAGCGCCCGGCAAACTTCTTGGCCAGAAAGTATCGTGGTGGGGGAAGCTTGCGCATATAAAAATGTACTAAAACTTGATGCGCATATTTCCCCCACCACGCTACTTTTTGGCCAAGAAGTTTGCCGGGCGCTATATGTTTTGTAACTATCTGACGTTGCATTTGAATTGGTAGGCAATTTTTTAAAGACAGTTAGGGCTGATTTTTCTATCCTTGGTTAAAACTTATTCGTCGAATTATGTATAAAACTACCATTTTAAAAACGTATTCTAATTGCCCGTATTTGACAGTTTACGTGACATTTAAATATTATCGTGTAACACTTTATTGGACGGATGTTTTATACAAGCATTGAAAAATCGACCCTTAAAAGATAAACTATTAACCATTTACAAAATGTATATTGCTAATTTAACCACATAACTTATGTAATGACGATTCGAAAGTGCTACTAAATAGTAGTATAATTGAATAAATGAATGTTTGAGTTTGAGTTGAGTTAACATTAAACTCTTTCATAGTGAACGAACAGCAGTAATGAGTTAAATTAAATCTTGAAGAAGTACAGTTTAAATCGCTATAAAAGTATCTGTCCAACAACTCAGGTACACATTACAAAATCCCAACTATAATAAATAAATTTATCAATAAATAACTCTTCATAAAAGTAAATCCTACCTTATTATCAGGATGAGCCATAATGCCATACAACACCGGACTATCATGGTCCACGGTTGGTCCGTGGAATCCCTTGTGATCTGGTACAGAGCTGTTAATAAATTCAACCCTATAGAAAAACTGGAAAAACTTCGCACACGTGTATTTGAATAGGGTAAATTTGACCAAATATGGCACGGTTAAATCAGAGTAGGAAAGTCAAGTCAAATTATTTATAGTAAATTAAAGTCTTTTGAGAATACTCATATTCTCACACGCAACTGTTATTTTTGCTAGACTCTATATATTACAACAAATAATTATTATTAATTCCCTTCAAGTGGAACTTCAAATTTGTAGATGCTTATAAAACTGCACGCAATAAAGTACTTGGAAGTTTTTCATTTTATTTATTTTTTGCTCTTAAAGTTCTCCAAGATCCTCTCCAGATCTTTATATTCTGAGTCTCACAAAATTTTAAGAGTATAGCATTACACCTATTATATTAATAGATGACTCTTCTTTGATATTATTAAAATAATGAATTCCACCTTGACTTGACTTTTTATCGACTTCAATTCTAGCCATATTTAGCCAATCACATATGTGTCGAACATAAAATAAAAGATGACATACATGGTGTGCTAAACGCAACAAAATATCTATTCTAGAAAATTCTAATGATATCTAGAGCATCATACATGGAAATGATATGGGTATACATTTTATTGATGTACAAAATTAACATCTATTCATAACGAAATAAGGTTTAAAATTACTTTTATTTACAAAGATCCATGGATATAAAATTGCTATAAGAAACTGAGACCTATATCTGATGGGATAAGGTTCAAAATCACTTTAACTTGTACAATGTCCTTAATAAAACAAATATCAATACCTACATTACGTGATGGTTTGCTATTGTAATCTGTATCTTATATACAAGACATTAGAGTTCACATTTCTTAGTTTGTGAGATGCAGGTCTCTAAATATTTTCTATACTAGAAATCAATATATGCACAACCGAATGAAAAATCACACCAATACCAAAAATGAAAAAGAAATATATTCGTCAATTACAAACAATGACGTCATAACAAAATGGATGACAAGGCATGAAAGCGAAACTAATAATGTTGCTAGTAAACAAAATACATATATAAAACAGTGCTGACCTACTGATAGCTCGTCCACGCAGTTTGCTATAAAAAATAGATATGTTTAGCATAACTGGCAATACAGCTTAGCGTTGGAAACATTCGATTTTCAAATTTTGTAAATCGATTCTTTTTAGAGCTGGCAATTTTTTTGATCATACTTTTTTATTTGTGAAGCAGAAAGACGATTTAAATATGGAATACTTATATCGTCCAATCGGGATGATAGGTAAATAATTTCTCTTATTAGAAAATATTACTTATTAAAATATTTGAAATAATTGCCATATTGATTATATTTTTTTAATAATAATCTGTGTATTAACCAAAATGACAGAGGCAAGTGCTCTGATGATAATCTAATGCTAAACACAATATCTAAAACATTGAGTTGTGTATGATTTTTTTGAGTCTCCCTTTTTTTGTTTTTTGGAACTGAATTTATAAAAAAGTTATTTCTTTTATGTCATTAAAAAGTAAATAACGCAGTTTTATACTTAATTTTCTTGCTTTAAACTATTCGTTATCACTTGACTTGAAATTTACAATGAAAATCAATATTCTTATTAGTAATAATAAAATTATAGACATTTTAACTGTCTATGACAGGTATTATAAATACAGGCAAAAATACTACCACCTATTTTTTCACGCTTTTCTAGTTAGAAATAATTTATAAATTGCATTATTTACATTTCCAAAATACGATAAACCACCACCATCGCTTTCATCCACAAAAAAGCACAAAAAATCTTGCAATTTTTTTTTCATAAAACCACTATTTTTAAATTGACTGTTTATTTTTGTTATTATTGCCCAAAACCAATTGCACATTAAATAAATTCAGTTCCAAAACCCACATACAAACATACAAACACTCACTTGGCGGGTAACTTATACAAGTAACCCTTGCCCTCCGTGGACCAGACGAGTACTCGATCCGGGGCCAGGAAGTCCCCGGACATCCAACGTTCGCCGGACGGCGCTTGTATAGAGCAGAGTACTGAGAAATCGCCTGAAAATTATGAATAAAAATAAATAAAAAAGTATTTTAGTTTATTTGAAGCATAAATACGCTTAAGCAATGCTTTACACAAAATTTGTAAGACCATTTCTCCATATTGTTAAATCTATCTATTACACATTAGTTATTGTCAGGAGGTTTGTATGAAAAACAATATTAAAATTGAATTATTTTTAAGATATAACCGTGTTTAGTATCTCTATGAAAAATTATGTGTGTCATATATCTGACAATACTTCCCGCACACAATCAACACGGTTCATTGGTTGTACGCAAATGGACTTACCTATCGTAAGTACTAAATGCTAAGTGCTAAGTTTTAATACTAAGTACTTAGTACTTAGTGTCAAGTGTTGTGTGTGTTAGTGTTTAGTATATAGTATGATATGTTAAGTGTTAAGAAAATAGTGTAAAAAATAAATAAATGATAATAAAACCGCTCACCCGCATCATATATCTGGCAATACTTAGCGCACACGATCAACACAGTGCGTTGGTTATACGCACAGCAGTTCAGGGACAGTGCGTTCAAGCAACGGATTTGTTTCGACTCATTCTCATATATTGGTTCCGATTGCTTATTCTCGTGACCGAGGAGGGACCATACCTGGAAATAATTATGTTTAAGTTTTATTTACATTTTAAAATTATATATTTAGTCTCTTTTTAACACATTCAATGCTAAAAAATTTTAAAGAGATGCTGCTTCAATATAAACGAAATGTCACTAAAAAAAGAATGCGTAAGCCGAGCATACGTGTCAGAAGTGAAACTTCTTTGGCAAGATTTAAAAATATCAAAATTGTCGCGTTTACTTGACATAACGGTATTGCCATGACGCGACCTTGAAATTTTACTCTCAACGCACATAAAGAAGTTTCACTTCAAAAAATTGTGTCTAAGTCTTATGTTTAAAATCCCAATAATTATTAACTTACCTTAACAGTTCCCGTAATAGAGATAGCAAGCACAACATCATCTTTTCGCGAAGACGGTCTTAACACCTATAATTAAGAGTTATTAATTAATTAATTAATATTTATGTAAAGCAACACATAATAACAATCAGTTCAAAAATACATTATAAAGTGTTCTATTTCAATTGGATTAAGTACATAATACTTTGTTTAGATTTCCGGGAAATTTTTATACCTGTTTGCCAACAAAACTGCATTTAAAACACTCAACTTATATCTTTGTATATTTGCTATAACTGATTGCAGATGACAATTGAAAAAAAAGAATTTTGTTTTTGTATATAAGCAAAATAAATTCAAATAATACTGAATTTGATATTTTTTTGGTTTTATGGCATTCAAATGTTTTATAAATCGGCTATATATAATCGGCCGATTACCCCGGGTGGCCGAGTTGGTCAGGCATCCGCCTCGGATTGGCGTGAAAGGATGCGGGTTCGAGTCCCACCTCGTGATTGAATTTTTTCTATTTATTATAAAATTTATATACACTTTAATTATTTATTTACATATTTTATTTCTATAAACAAAATAAATTCAAAATATACTAACGTGAAGTGCAGATATCCAATCAGGGTTCATTTTAGAGCTCAAACAGAACAAAATCTCCAATGAGAATGGATCCATGATCAAAATCTCAGCGTAATAACCGTTGCAGAATAATCGTAAATCTTCACTGTTACACATGTGGTATGCCTGTAATTCAAATAAGAAACCATTGTTATTGTAATATACAGAAATCTACACATATATAAAACTAGCTGCACTCCGCGGCTTTACTCGCATTGCTCCGCTCCTGTTGGTCTTAGCGTGATATATCCTATAGCCTTCCTCGATAAATGGGCTATCTAACACCGAAATAATTTTTCAAATCGGACCAGTAGTTCCTGCGCATTCAAACAAACACACTCTTTAGCTTTATAATATTAGTATAGATTACCTTTAATAAATCGTAATATTATTTTAAACTCAATAAAATAAGAATAGAAGGGATTTCTTTTCAAAACATGTTCGTTCATTCTCTATTTATTACAACCTATAATTTCCAAATAAACCTCTAATAAAAACACACCTGTATATTAGTATGCACTTGCGTCAATTTTACACTCTCTCTACATTTTCCATCAACAAGATCCCATGTGCACATCTCGCCTGCTTCCGACGAACTTACTATATAGTTGTTGTCCTGAAAACGAAAAGAATATTTTTTTAAAGGACATTTTTTATTCGGTATATATAACTAGCGGTCCGCCCCGGCTTCGCCCGTGGTACATATTTCGCAATAAAAGGTAGCCTATGCTCTTTCTCAGGGTCTAAAGATTATCTATGCCAAATATCATCAAAATCGGTCCAGTAGTTTATGCGTGAAAACCATACATACATACATACAAACCTTTCCTCTTTATTATTAGTATAAGTAGATGTAAGTAATGTTTAAGGTTTTTGTTTATTGCCAAATTTCATGTGATCTTTAAACACTCTAATATCTAGATTAACAGAGAAACTTGTATCAGCTACATAATATATTTGGGAAAAATAATATTGCATAATTTTCATTTCTCTATTTTCATTTTTTTCATTTCTCTCTAACATTTCATTAATCAACAAACACTACAAGATCAAAATAAAACACATTGGCCCAGCTATTCATGAGTTACAGCAAGACAAACAAACAGCAATTGATTTATTGAATAAAATATAGAATAGAAACGTAAAATGCCAATATAGTTCTCATATCAACATAATAATAGCAATTATAATACAGAGGAAGTTTCTACAATGCTTAGAGGATGTTTTATTATAATAATTAGTTGAAATTGTTTAATATTCAACTTATTTATTACATTGTTATCATTGAAGAATATTCACAATATAAAAGAATAAAACATTAACTCAATGACACTTTTATCAATAGTAGTACTTATGTCATAAAGATCAGTAAAACAGATTCCAATTAGATAATATGAAGTTATATTTGTCATTTAAATAAGTTATATAAACCAACATAATATACAAAGTATACAGAACTTACCTGTATAATAGACGCTCGCGATAGACATGTTACAGGGGCTGTATGACCCACAAGCAAGCAGCGGGGGGTCATTTTAAGTGAATCAGGATTCACGTGCCAAATACATATTTGACCATCATAGCACCCGGTTACAAGGGTCTTCTGGTCTCTCGAGAGATACACTGAAGATATACAATGAGTCGGAGCGTGTTTCCCCCATAACACCACGGGAACTATCAAGTTGGTACCTGGCATGTCTGCGAAAAAAACGTTGTAACATTTATAATTCTATACGTCATGTACATGTACAATATTAGGTACAATATCTTCAGTTCACAACAATGTTGTATTATACAAGTAATAGGGCATGAAAGCGATTTGTTTGCATAACAAAACCAATAAAAACAGTAATATTAATACAAGGACGAATATAATATACCACACCTTAAGATACACCCGGACGGGTAACTCTATTAGAAGAATGTATAGAGCTGCTTCTCGCAATGAGAAGCAGTAAGTTGAAAAGCAACGAGATTTTTATAGGAATTTTATTAATTTGCGCAAAATTCACAAATAATCGATCATATGATGACACTGACAACCTTTGTCAAGTGTCAACTTGACAATAATTCACCATCATATTTGACAACCCCAAAAATATAATACAATGTCTACACGACAACAAACAAATTGTTTGTTTGATTTGTAGAAGTTTTGTAGTTGTTTCGATGCACTCGTCTTATTTAATAGTTATTATTTGATTGTTTAAACTGTATTGAAATATAATTGAACTATTTGGGAAAGTAAATTCGAAGCATAAATATAATAACTCATTTAATCTTTTAATATTCGAATATAGAATGTATTAGTCTCTTGAGTTTGACAAATAATGTAAATATGGACCTATTTTTACAATTATTGTCATGTGATAAATACAATGGATAAAAAACTTGGTTCAACTGGGAAAGTAGCATCTAAAATAAATATAAAGAATGAGAAAATAGCGGAAATGGCAGCCAAAATTGATGAAACTGATGAAATGAAACTTAAAATGTTGGCTGGACTGGATAAACCGGATCCTGATGATATTTTATATCCACCGGAACTTAATGCACATTTAATTGAACAACTGAAGGTAACTTAATAAATAGGTATTCAAATTATAAAGTTATTATATGGAACAATACAAAATTAAATGTAGAACAATAAAGACTGTAATTGTTGCTATTTTCAATTCTCATATGCCAAAGCAACACATAGTAGTAAGAAATATTTTTAAAATAACGACATTAGCATTAGTATATCTCAGACTTTAATCTCATTCTAATTCTCCAGGTAATGACTGGGGAAAACAATGAATTACGTAAATGCGTCTTCACTAAAGATGAAGAAATAAAACAACTAAACAGAACGATTTCTGATCTTAATCAACGAATACGTGATATCATATCCGGTTCCGGGCCGGCGATATCTTCAAAGTCAGCGGGTATTATTAGTGCAAAAATAACAGAACTTTGTAAACAAAATCGACATCTAGTAGCCGAAGTTGAAAGCTATAAAACTAAGAATTCCACATTGGAGAGAAAACTTGTACAGTTAGATATTATAAATAAAGAAAATGCTAAACTAGATAGCTGTCTTTGTAAAGAAGAACCCATTGAGGCGAATCCTGATGAATTGAAAGAGTTGAATAATAAACTTGCTGTAGTAAATAAAAAGTTATACGATAGCAAAAACAGAAATCTTGAACTGAAAAATGATATACTGATAGCGACTAAAATATTACAACAAGAACTAGGAGATAAATTTACGAGTATTAAAGATCTGCAAAATGAATTAGCGGGATGGAAGGGTAGAGCCCAACAAATTGTTTTATTGCAATCTAGAATTAATGTATTGGAAGAAAAATTAAATGGAAAACAAAAAGATCTTATTGAGATTAAAAAACATGATCAAGCACAGGTGAGTTAAATAATTTTTCTATGACCGTTGAAAATTACTTCACGACTTGCGAATCTCGTTATAAGTAATTAATGATATTAAGTGAAAACACTTTTACACATAAATATATTTTATTTAAATATTAACACATTCAAGATTATACGGGAAATAGAGGCAAAAAGGAAGAAAGAAATAGACAGAGCAATGGCTGGTCTGGAATCATTAAAAGCAGAAAATTGTGAGCTGAAGAAAAAGTTAGACGGAGCAAAGTGTAGAATTAGAAATCTTGAATGTGATGCTACACTAATAAGACAAAAAATGCAAACCCTTGTTGAAAAAAGTAACCACGACGATCTTCTAATAAATGAACAACGGGTTAGTGTTTATTTACCACATTTATCGTTGTAATTAAAAGAATTATAATATGTAGTTTTTGTGCACCATTTTTATTTAAACATTATTTTCAGAATCAAATCAAAAGCCTTGAATTGTATTATCAAGAAATTTTAAAAGAAAACACGGTGAAAATGAACAAAATGCACGGCGAAATTGCCGAATATCAGAAGCTTATAAAAAATACTGACGCTAAAATTGATGCTTTACGCGAGCAAGCTTCTGAAAAGGCTACAAAAATTGAAGAACTAAGGGCTCAATTGCTTAGATACGAGGAATGTTCCTTACAAAGCGTATTCTTTACTCCCATGAAAACAGCTACAGACAACGAAATAAAGAAGTTGTCTGATTTAGTTGTAAAATTAAATGAGAGGCTAGATACAGAAAGGCACAAATGGGAAGAGCTTGATACATTGCATAGAAAAACTAAAGAGAAGAAAAGAAAACTGGAAAGGAAACTGTCAACGCTTGAAGAAGAAATTAAGAATTTAAGGGAATCGAGGAGAGGTTCACGGACATCAAAAACTGCGCTAGTAAAGGATCAAATGATTGATTCTTTTGCACATACTGTACCGTCCTTAAGTAAGAAACAATCTTCTATAGCAGCTATTGCTGTGAAACCGAGTGAGACAACATCCTCGGAAACGCCTCAAAGTGAAGCTTACGATATTCTAGACAAAGACGAGCTTAAATTTAAGCTTGAACTCGCGGAGGAAAAGTTGAAAATTATGGAAGACAAATTAAAAATGATTGAAGAAGAAAAGCACGATGATTATAATCATTTAACGGATATGATACAAACTTCTAAACAATTGTTTAATGAAGCTTTAGCGGTTTTGAAAACAGATAAATGCCAATGTATGTCTTAATTATTATTAAAATCTTCTTATGATATGGATAATTGTTTTTTTATTAAATAATTTTACAAAAAACAAAACTACAAATATTATTTGACTTAAACACGACTCAAACGGTTGATTTTAAAATAATTTCAAAACTTGTAAACTTATTTATGATAGCAATGTTGCCATAAACTATCCTACCAAGTTTCTACTATAAAATATTTTTCAATACAGGTAATAATGATTTTATACCGCCGCCATTTGTCATTCTTTGGCATGCGCGTTCGGGGATGCTATTGAAATCGTGCTCATGAGTGTTTTGTTAAATACAGTGCAGTGCCAAAAGTTTTGTGAAACTTTTTGTTTATCATTTGCGATTTTTTAAACTTAACAAATTTAAAGTGATTTGTGTTTTACAAACGTCAAGATGAATAAAACTTGTGCAAGGTGCGAAAAAACAGTTTATCCTACAGAGGAATTGAACTGTTTGGACAAGGTAATCTTTCACATTCCTATGGAAAGTATTAAACGCGACACGACACTTGTTTTATTGCAAGAATATTTTCTTGTGCGTTATCATGAACACATTTACATTTGGGCGGTCCGAATTAAACCGGACGGGTGACTCATGAAATTATATAAATTAATGCTGATATTGTGAGGTCAATATTTATTACCATATATAAGTTACCATCCCGTAGACTCTTTATTAAGCAATAATACAACCGACCTTGTTACAACATATCGAATGTATTGTCCCGATGTCTTGGCTGAATGCAGTTATTGCCATAGTTCAATGACGAAAAAGTTTAGTAATTCGAAATTTAAATTTCTGTGCGGGCTCCCTGAAACTTTGCAGTTGCCAGTTGGATCTCCACTCTCCAGTTTTGTCAAGGAACGCATGTCGACGGATCATGCTCAGAGCCACAGCCTGTGCATGCTGGTGTACCGCAGGGGTGTGTGTTATCGCCTACGCTATTCCTTCTTTCGCGATATTAAAAAAAATGTTATAAGTAACACACGCAAAGTCGACGAAAGGTGTTCTATCTAATCATAGATAAGAAAAAATTATTTACTTTATAACATAATATTATTGACTTTGATAAGATAATAATTTATATAAGAAAAACTTGTAGGTAATTTTTAACAGTTATTTTATAATTAAATTAAAATTACAATAGAATTTGATTGGTGGATTATTGTATTAGCTGAATTTAATAGTCTTATAGATCATAGAAGTGATAGTGGCTCAATTTTGATATTAGTTAAGACAAAAATTACAAAAAGTAATTTTACTGATAAATTTTAAATACCTTAAGTTTTTAGGGTTCCGTACCGAAAGGGTAAAACAAGACTTTGTTGTCTGTCTCCTGGATGAATCTTATAAACTGTGATGGCTAGAAAGCTAAAAATTTTCACAAAATATGATGCATTTCCGTTGCCGCTATATCAACAAATACAAAAAATAAAAATATTAAGGTGGTTCCCCATAGTACGGAACCATTTGTGCGCAAGTCCAACTCCCACTTGGCCAGTTTTTTACATTTATAATATTGAAATTGATTATTAAAATTTATTTATGGAAAGGAATACCCAATGATCACATTAGTTTTCCTGTTAGTAAATTACTGTAACATTGTTACTCATACATCTGATGTAGACATTAAATCATTTAATTGCAAATTACCTTACAGTTAGTCAGTACTTAATATCTATAGGATAACAAGCTTACTGACTTCATAAGATGATGTTATATGTCTGCATTCTTTCAAATATAAATTAAAACACCAGCAAAGGGGGCGTTCAAGTATTACGTAACACAATTTTTGAAAAATTTTGACTCCCACTCCCCCCTTGTAACGCACTGTAATATGTTTTTTGTACCCCAGTAACACATCGTAACGCTTTACGAGACCCCCCCCCCCTCCCCACAATTGGTTACGAAATACTTGAACGCCCCCAAATACACTATTAGGTATATGTGCCTACAGTATAAATAAATAAAAATTTGCAAAAGTATCCCTGTAAGTAAGATAATTATCTTAAATTATTCACTTCAATATAATTAAAAAAATGTATCTAATATTTATAATGATGGCTAACAATATCAGGAAATGACCTTGACATTCAGAAGAGTGATAAACAATATCAGAAACCAGTTTCAACCCAATTTATGTCTATTATATAATTTTCTTGAAGAATCTTAGCAGCTTATTATATTGTTATATATATATCTAATAATATAAGGCTGAAGAGTTTGTTTGGATCTCAGGAACTACTGGTCCGATTTGAAAATTCTTTCCTTGTTAGATAGCCCATTTATCGAGGAAGGCTATAGGCTATATTATATCATCGCAAAGACCAACAGGAGCAAGCAATGCGAGTGAAACCGTGGAGCACAGCTAGTTAAACCCATATTTTGATAAAAATATATCTTTGAAACCCTACATATGCATAAAACTTGTAATTCTATTAAAGTCTATATTTATTCATTAATCTTCATATGATCACACATGATTGATGCTAAATTGAATGGATATTTATACATTGAAAGAGCATAAAAATAATATACAGTGAAAGTGAAAATTTGTTTTTTGCATTGTAAATGCAGCCATTGATATGTTTCTCCTTCAGAGGTATACTATATTCTGTGAAACCAGAAGAATCATCAAACTTGATTATTATAATTATTAAACATTTTATTAAATACTCAATGACAAGATGTTTAAAATTCAGTAAAAAATCCATCCAAGTGCGAGTCGGACTCGCGCACGTAGGGTTCGGTAGTGAGCCTTCTTAATATTTAATTTTTTTATTATTTTTTGTATTTCTTGTTAAAGTGGCAACAGAAATACGTCAATTGTGAAAATTTCAGCTTTCTAGCTATCACGGCTTATGAGATACAGCTTGGAGACTGACAGACATACAGCAGAGCCTTAGTAATAGTTCAGGGTCATGTTTTACCCTTTGGGTACTGTACTCAAAAAAGGGCAGAGTAAACAACTGTACAGAAATGTTATAATCATCATCCTATATTTAACACTTCAAACCAATAAAGGATAGATTATGAAACTTCCATGGCCTAGAAATTAAATTTATCATATAATATGACATAACCAGTCCTTAACATGGTGAATTATTTAAGCACACATAGGCCTTCCTTACAACAATTGATGCATATGAATTAAGAAGTGACATACATTTGATATATTTTGAACTTTACATTCCACTCTAAAAAGGTCTTTGTAGCCTTCCTTGATAA